>JAOBRH010482481.1:0-10119 GCA_027575125.1 Umimayanthus parasiticus | reverse complement strand
ATAGTTCACAGTGTTTACATTGTACTTCTGTCTCAGTACAGCTTTCATGTAAAGAAGTTTTGTAACTAATGAAACCAAATATTATCAATTTTTATTTTAAAAAAAAGTCAAAGACTTAAATTAGGATCCAATTATTTATTCATATTTGTTTCAATATGAAGACATGACACTGCATGGCATGCCCTGTAAAGGCATCATGGATTACGGTAAATTGTTCAAGAGAAGGAATGCGATTTAAAGATGGAAGGTAAGTCGTATTAGATCAATGAATCAGCAAAAGGTTCAGCAGCTTAAAAAGATTGGAGATGAGGGTATTCAAGATCCAGTAACACAGGTTAACTCTGGGGGACACTGTTGCAGAACACTACCCCAAAGAAAAGATATTGGGGACACAAACAAAGCAAGCAACCCATATAGTTTTCGCATGCAGTATCAAAGTTAACACCAAGTTTAGAGCAATGTTTCTAAAGATTGGATGATAAAGGAAGGTTATGCCAGCTTGCAACAGTTTTCAAATTTCATAACTTTTACATTACATGTATTTCCTATTTTATCTATTTCTATTTTTTTAACTAACTTTTAACTATTCTGCCTTTTTAAATGTATATAACTATATACATACCTCTTATTAGCTGAGTGTGAGGTCCATACGGCAAGTTATGGACCAAGTTTTTCCTCCCTTAAATTATGGCCCATGCACGAAGCACGCAGGCCATGAAAACAAGGAAGGAAAAAAACGAGGATCCATAACTTACCATATGGACCAAGGAAATGAGGCTAATAAGATGTTTACTATATGGCTTAAAGTTTGTTGATTATTCTGTTTTTGAAAGGTCATCAAGAGCTGGAGGTCTGTACAGCTACTTACGGATTTGGAATTGACCAATCACAGCATGCGAAATCAGTCAGCCATATAATAATATTATTATCATATGGTAATTAATCATCAATTAAAGGTTGCTAACAAACAAAACAACATTAAATCATTTATTTCCACAATCTTCAAATTATAAATCAATTAAATATTACATGAGTAAGAGAAAATTTTAGTGGAGGTATTATTGTAAACAGGTTAAATAGGTTAGAATTTATTTCTGTTTGTTAATGAAGCTGTAAATTAGTTTTGTAATAGTTTGGGGGTGCAAGTTTATCAGTTTTAACTGTAAAGTATTACCTCGTGAAATATAGTATATTTATTTATTATTTTTATGATTATTATTTGGATTAACTTTGAAAAAGTGGGAGATTATCTGATCAAGAGTGGTAAATATTGGACCATTTTATTGTGTACACACAGTGACAACGATAAATGTACGTACAGCATGTACATGTAATTATTTGTACAAAAATACCAGTACTCAGAAATTTGTAATTATATACCTTGATAAAGGTGTGTAGAGTACAGAATTGAGTCTTTGGAGCTATTTTGTTTGTGTAACAGAACCCCTAACAGATGAAAAGAAGTTTAATGAACCAAGAAAAGTATTATAAAGTTAAGTGTGCGTACAATGCATGTAGATATCATTTCGCCTTAATCATGCACAAGCCCATCAAGGAGATGGTTTTAATTTAGAGAATAAAGTCTTTGTTAGAAGGATGTCTGTAGAACACCAGTCAATTGGTTGATTTGAAAAACTGAATTAATGTACAGTGCAACTATGCAACTATACTACATGTATGTGAGATCAATTTTTTTTTCCATATATGTTTTACTAGGAAGCCCCTTCATAAAATGATTTATCTGTCTGTCTGCCCATCTAATTGTCTGTAGTAGGCAAACCAAGTGTTGACTAGATTATGATTTTTAGATTTTATCGGTTTGAGCATAAAACTTAGTGTACCATAGTTCACAGTGTTTACATTGTACTTCTGTCTCAGTACAGCTTTCATGTAAAGAAGTTTTGTAACTAATGAAACCATTGTAATCAAATAGAAATCAATCAATCAATCTGTCTGTCTATCCTTCAATCCACAAATCTGGCTGACTGTCAATCAGTTTAGCTGTCTGTCTGCCTATTAAAATTTTTGACTTTTTACATAACTATCTGTGTGTCCACCCATCTGAATGTCTGTCAAACAGTATGTCTGTCAGTTCATCTAACTGTCTGTCCACCTGTCTACCTATCTAACTGTCTGTCAATTAGTTTATTTCCTGATAATCTCTCAAGACCCATCAAATACACAGCAACACTTTGCGGTGTCGGGATTCAGCCCACAGTATATATTCTCACTCAAGTACAATGCGGCAAAAAGAAAAAATCAAGCAACAGCTAAGTGAGCTAAACCACAATGACTCACTTGAGAAAACTCTCGCTAATACACCTTGCACAATAAATACCATAAGGACCATACAACAAATATCTTTGCCCATATAAGGAAAACATTTTTCTTTCCACTACCAATTCATTGTCATTCATTGTTCGTTCCAAGAGAATTCTATTTCTCTGACTGACTGTCTGTCTGTCTCTTTACCAATTGTCTGTCTGTCCATTTATCCGCAATTCTGACTGTCTGTCCAGTAGTTTATCTTTCTGTCTGTCCATCTGTCCATCCAATTGTCTATCTACTCATCTATTCACACATCTGTCTGCCTGTCAATCTGTCCGTCCAATTGTTTGTTTGTCCATCTATCCACAATTCTGATTGTCTTTAATTAGCTTAAATTGTCTATCTATATGTATCCATATGTTCATCCATCTAACTGTCCATCTGTCTACACATCTGTCTGTCTGTCCAACTGTATGTCTGTCCATCCATCAACTCATCTGACTGTCTGTCAATCAGTTTGTATGTCCTCCCAATTGTGTCTATCAACACATCTGATTATCTGTCAATTAGTTTGTCTGTCTGCTTGTTTGTTTGTCTGTCCATATGTTCATCCAATCATTGATCTATCTATCCAAAATCTGAATTTCTGATTGACTGTCTGTCTGTCAATTCATATATCTGTTTTTTTATCGGCGCAATTTTTTTATCTGCACATCTATCCACCCAACTGTCCATTTGTACTAAGTACTGTATGTCCAACCATTTGTCTGTATGCCAGTCATTTTGTCCATTTACCCATCTACATGTACACATCTAGTTGTCTGTCACTTCTTCACCCACATGTCATCAATCAAACCATCTGTCTATCAGTCTGTCTGCCTATCATCCATCTATTCAATTGTGTGTCATTTAATCAATTTATTTTCCTATCCACCCAATTATCTTTCTGTTTAAATCAGTTTCTCTCTGTCTGTCTCTCTGTCCAGATGTACAATTGTCTGTTTGTTAATTAGACTGTCCACATACATGTCAACCCGACTGTCCGTTTTTCCAAATGTCAACCTGTCTGTGTGTCTACAGGTTTGATCAACAAAGGTTGATATGGCATGTTTTTGCCTGGGGGGTTTGGTGTGTAGCTGACGTTTCAAGTGTTAAGCCTTCGTCTGCTTCATCTGCTCCGACGAAGGGCTAATGCTTGAAACGTCAGCTACACAACAAACCCCGCAGGATATCAACCTTTGTTGATCAAACCTGTATTCAGGTTACCCACCAGCACAGAAAAAACACCTTTTTATAAAACTAATCTCGCAGTGTCTGTCTGTCTGTCTATTTTATATGTGCTTCTTGAAGACCAGTTTTGAAAACAACAATTATCTTTGCGCATGTGCAAGTATGTTTTTCACTGTTACCACTCCATCATAGCAGACTGCTCTGAAAAAGGGCTTAGCCCTTTTTGAGAGCAGTCTGCTTTTAATGCTCGAACTGTCAGCTTCACACCAAATCTTATGACAAGAAACATACCATAATTATCAACCAAAGTTGATCAAAACCAGTATCTTTCTGTGCTTCTGTCTGTCTGTCTCCCATCATGCTGTCTATCATTCATCGACAGCTTCAATGCATCTGTCCGACCATCTGTCTGTTCAACTACCTGTCTATCTGTGTTCTACATGTATCAGTTTCTATATCATCCTGTAGATGTTTACCTACATGTACCTGTCTTTCTTTTGTCCTATCAATCTCTTCATTTATCTGTCTGTTCATACATTTATGTATGTTTGTCTGCAGCCTGCCTCTCTTTCTTTCTCCACAGAGGATCGAATATTCTCCCTGATCATTTCAGATCATAAATACTCTGGATGACTTTGAATGTGATCAATATTTCTACTTTCAATCTCCAACCCAGAAAATTAGATTTACTAGACATTATTATTAATAATAATTAGCGCCAATTAGTTTAGTTGAGAGCAGTTATTTCATCACATGGTATTTTACTAAGTATATACTGTCTAGTAACTATATTGATTTTATAACTACATGCAAGTCATTTTATAAGGTAAATTTACTAGGTAATTTATTTTCATGGCTTTTATGAAAAGCAGTTTTGTAATTGCTAAAATACCAAGACTAAATAAAGTTCAAGTTTACATTCTCTTCCAATCATTCTCCATCTATCTACCCTTCAGACTGTCTGTTTATTGTCTATATGTACCTCTCCATCTCTCTGTCTCCCTGTCTGTGTACCAACATTTACCTGTAGCTAATCTGCACTTGACTTAACTCTTCCTCTTTCCATCTGTCTTCCTAAATTGCAATCCAGTTATATTTATCTGATGACAGCTACAGTAGTATCGAAATCTATAGGCAGTAGAAAATATCAATGAATTATATCTTAGTACAGAGATCAAATCACACAAAATAATCCAAGTTTACCGTACCGCTAGCCATCTGTCTGGCCAACAGAAGCCTTCGGCTGATACAACCATCTTTGCTTGGAACTCTAAGAACTTGTTAATGATCTCCTCAGGTGGAGCCAACATGATGACATCATAACTGCAATGCAATTAGGCAATGAGTGTTTTAGTTGTCATTAATTTCTGAATAGCTTGAACAGTGATGGGAAATGGGAAACAAGGTCAGTGTGAGTTATTGCGTGTAAGAGCACATGTTGTAAGAGAAAATGACCCGAGATACATGTTGGTGATACACAATTTAAGACTGAGATGACTTGGTAAAAATAATTAATTTTCCGGATTTTTAGACTCTGGCTGCTATGTGAAGCTTGACTACATGCTTGTTAACTCTTAAAAGATCCCAGCCCTGCCAAGGGTTGAATATTTCTAGAGGTAAGACCTCCTTTCACAACAACCTCTGTGGACAGGGACCCTATCCTATTGTTCTCGACTCTCTCTAGAGGTAATTATACAAAGGGGCTCAAAAGAACCTGCACATATCTCAAGAGTAGGGCAGTGAGACCTTTGTTGTGGCCTACAACATAACTGTGAATGGCTGCCTTCGAGGACTAATTTTCAATTGTAAATGACTTTGAGTTTACTGTAAATTTGGTTTAATGCTGCTACTGTAAGTTTCTCAGGTGGTGTTTACATGATACCAGAATGAACTTCATTCCAGAATGAACTTCATTCCAGAATGACTCACAAACTACTTTGTTCCATGTTTACATAGAAGTTCTCATTCTGGAATGAAAGTATGGTAAAAGCATTGACAGCAGATCAAAAACACAAGTCAGCTGGTCAGCACCAGCCAATCCACTTCCCTAATTCTGTACCGGAATGAAAATCAATCTGGTATCATGTAAACACCGCTTCAGGGTCATTATAAATTACAGTGCACAGCAGTCTGTGTGCACAGTGCTACAAGCTATTCAGTGAGAATTTACAACTCTGTCTCATGCCACTTTAATTATAACAATCAAAATACTGCACTTGACTGACCTGTCCACAAACATTACTAGCACGTTTTTGTCATCTTTGTATTTTACAGTTTCTTTCTTTATGATGTTAATCTTCTGGCCTCCCCCAGGACCACGCATCATATCTCCACCCCTCCAGTCTTGATCCATGCCAAGCACCTAGAAATACCGCAGAGATATGTCACTCTGGATAAAACATGGTTATCCATAGGTAGGACCAACCTCCCCTCATGCAACTGGCGCTTCCCTTAAATTAGTTAACTTTGTTGTCTATTTTTTCAAAGCTTGTTGCTATCGGGTTCAGAATAAAAAGAGGGGGGATGTTTATTTTTTCATGGTTTTTGCAGATCCCCCACAGCTTATTTTGACTCCCCCCTCCCCCATTTATTTATTTCTAAAATTTCATGTGGGAAGTTAATAGAGTGTTTAAGGATAATCCTAATTTTGTGTCTTCTCTTTTATATTTTGTTCCCATCTTTTAGTTTTGGATTTCAAGCACTTCCAAGGACACATCATTTATTATTCTGCCCACCACCCCACCCCACATTTAATAATTTTTCAAAGTGCTTGAGCCCCCATTTATTCTGAACCTGAGAATAACAATTGATAAATGGTTAAATGTTTTAATATATATTATGTATTTTTCTTCATTGTTGGTGTGGGTGTTTAGGAATGCATAAGATCACCTTTCTATACTGGTAATAAATATTTAGCAGTAAACATTTACATCTGTTTGTTACTATAATATCATATAATAGTCAGTCTTTACAAGTTTCACACAATAAGTATACAATTTGCACATTTTGATGCCATCTCATGCTGTCATGCTGCTGAAACAAAGTATTCATTTTCTACATTTATGAAGAAAACTACTCAAACATGTATTCACAACAATAAAATATCTCATAAATATTCTCTAAAGGATGTTTGGGGGTAAACCTTTTTTAAAATGTTACAAATTGTCTTCTCTAGCCTACAGTTTGTGCTATGAAAATGCATCATTTGACTTATAAATTAAAAAAATTCCCAGGGGGAGCACACCCATTCCGCCACAGTCACAAAGAAGCATAATGATAAACTTCGTCCCTATGGCAAATCTCATTAGTAATGGGCAAATCTCAACTTGAGAGCTGGCTGTTCAAATGAGTCATTAATTTCTTAACCTTTCAATCCCACTACTACAAAAGGTACATATAAATAACTAAATTCTCCTGTTCTGAAGTCTTTATAAAACATCTGAGGGAGTTTTGTATCAAGATTATTAAAAAATTTACTGTGTGTGTGGCGAGTTCCTTTATTCTTATAGGTAACCAAGAAACTTGTTTGTATCTAACTTGTTGTTAAGAAGAGAAGATCTAGATGCTGGTAAGTTTTCTGGGACAGAAGGGGTTAAATAATGTGAAAGTCACCATGAGATTATCAACATTAAACTTCTCCCTACAATATATTAATGTTCACAAAATAACTTCAAAACCTGTTTTTAGTTCTAACTGGATGGTGACAGGTCGTGGTAATGCCTTAAATCACAATTTTAACAAATTGTGATCTTGAATTTACTTCTCATTTTATAAAATAATTTAGAAAACAAAATGAAATTGTCAACTGCCCACTTTTTTTTATAAAACCACAAAGAGCAAAATGTTTAAAATAATTTTAAAATTCATAGCATTTTATGTTGTGTATACCTGTACTGTGGCAGTGCTAACGAACTCTACGCCTGCATATAAACACGAAACCGATGAGTTGGCAGTTTTTAATTTTATCAGCAGACATTTTTGAAATTGACAATGAATTCATTGAAATGAACATGAAACCGGATAATACGGCATGCCACTCATCAGCAACTACACAAAGAAGAATCGCAAAGCCGCCGGGAACATACGAATACTTCACACAACAGGTCGATTATAACTTCTAGTTTGCGTTCTCATTGCAAAGCAGTAAAACTCGCAAAATCCACAGGAAGTTTGTCACAATAGAGCTGAACAAAGAAACGCCTGTTTTGTGCCAGAAACAGACAACTTCCCAACTTCAGTCACACAACGAAATACACGAAACATTGCAAAACTGTACGGGTGCACATTAAACTCACTATATTTCAAGAGTTTGTAACATTAACACTTCAGTCTTAGCCCTTGAATTTTCAGTGATGAATAATATTTTTGTTTACTGATAGAAGAAATCGAGCTGCATGGGTTTGATCGCGGATTTCTATTTTCTTAATCTTATCCGCTGCAGCAGTGCAGGCAAATATTATATATTTAGATATACGCGAAGTTATTAGCTATCGACAATATAGTTAAATTCATATTTTCTTAACAGCTGAGTAAGAGCAGTTTTTAACTGTGTATCAATTACAGACATGAATTTTATCGTGCTCAAAAAATCCACGTGTGATAATAAAAACAAACTTTGTCGAATATATGAATATTAATATACGACGGGAATAACGTCAACGATTGCTCACTTACCTTCACATTAAAATTAAAATGTCTGCATGATTTCATGAATCTTTGATAACCATCCGTTTCGTCTGTAGCTACTGTAATAACGAGCAACTTCAAGTCCTTTGGATCTGCAAGAACATTTGCACAAGTTCAACTATAACTATAAGTAAATATATATGTTGATGGCAAATCAAAACAATTCCCAATTCGAGCTGTCACCCTGAAACTTTGGTGAACACTTGGCAACTTTACCTCTAGAGAAGTCTGAAATTGCACTTGTAATAAATGAACAGAGAAGAACTAAGGCACATAGCAGACGTTGTGCTGCCATTTTGCCACATTCAAGTGAGAAGAGGAGAGAAATTCCACCACACAGTTGACAACGTGGCTCTGCTCAAACTATTCTCAAGTTACAATCACGTGACCTGCCAGTCGTTCCCAGACATCGAGAGAGTAACAATCTTGTGTTTGTTTCATTTTGTGGAGTGAAAAAAAGAGGCTACGCCGTAAGCCTGACTCGGGCCTTCTGGTAATAACAAACTGCAACAGGGTATGCTTTGTCTCCCTCTACTAACTATGCATACATCGAATGGAAAACCATTCTCAATCTGTCAATAGCTTGCATTTTAAGACTTCTTACCCAACATTTAGCTCTTTGATGGCACACAATTTATTGATTTTGTTCCATAGGTTTCAAATCATCTTATAATTTGCGACTGGTAAATACGGGGCATAACTGCACGCCAATCTTTGATGATAGTTCTGATGTTTGGCGTCTTACAGTATTGGCTGATCGCGGATCTTTGAATAATAGGTTCAACAAGACCCATGGCACCAAACTTCAGCCGGCACAGCTGAGGGAACTATTACAAATAGCAGTCAAAGATCAACTTTTTCAGTTTGACGGTAATTTATATGAGCAAGTGGACAGTGTGGCTATGGGTTCACCCCTTGGCCCACTCATGGCAAACACTTTCATCAGTTCAAATGAAGCTAAATTGAAAGCAGACGATACCATCCCCGACTTCTACAAACGCTATGCAGATGACACATTCACCATCGTTTCCGACATAGCCGCAGCCGAGACTTTACATCAAGCTCTAAACAACGCCCACCCCTCATTGTCGTTCACCATGGAAATCGAAGTGGAAGACAAACTTCCTTTTCTGCGAATGAACATAATCCACACAGAAGTCTACAGAAAGCCAACCAACAAAGGGCTCTGCTGACTGCATTACCATTACCGGACGAGCGATATGTACAAGAGAAGCTTGCTAAGAACAATGTTACACAGAGCACATCGTCACTGTCACGTCACAATCATTGTAATGGCTGCCTAGATTCTAGCCCTTATGGTTATTGTAGGTAGCTAGTACCCAATTCTCAATAACTGCAGAGAGTAAACTCTAAATTTATTATCTATTTATCTGTATCATATTTATGTAATTATGTAATTGTAGTTCCGGGTACAAATGAAGATAGCTAAAGGTCTAAAGGTCTCTCTTCCTCAATGAATGCTTTTACACAAGAATGTAAAAACCTTGAGCGGTTGTTTTTTGATCTTTAGTACCCTGAAAGCTTAATCAAATCAACTATCAAGAAATTTATGGATGATCTACAGAAAGAACCAACAGCCACTGAAAAACCACAAGTCACGCACATTGTGCTGCCATTCAAAGATCAGCGATCAGCCAATACTGTAAGACTCTAACCATCAGAACTATCATTAAAGATTGGCGTGCAGCTCCCGGGGGGGGTTACTTCTGGGTTAAAATGATAGGGATGAACGTCGGAAATCCTAGAAAGCTACCCTAAAAAATACCAAGCCATAAAATTTGCGCACCCTAAAATATACTTCCTGGTCAAAAACTAACCTAAAAAATATCAAAAAACCGGAGTTTTTTTTTTAAACAAGCGCATTTAAAAGATCTGTTTTTATACCCTAACAAATACCAGTTTTATCTTTTTAAA
>JAOBRH010482258.1:0-10120 GCA_027575125.1 Umimayanthus parasiticus | reverse complement strand
GAGCCTCGCCCTTGATAAGGGTTTCTACAAGTACTTCCTATAAACAGAACCGTGTATCGTGATATGGGTACAAATAAACGCAGCAAGGAAAACATTTTTTTAGCTTAGCTTAGTTTCAACCTGTAAACCATCTGCACTTTGACACTGAATGAAGTTTCTGTATCATTTCAACAAACTAAAAGAATAATTTCTGCACCAACAGATCACCCACCAACCAAACCAGCTCAAAGGTCAATTCGTTTGCCCCTTATTTATAGGGTAGTCGTGTCTGTTGACTTTGGTCTGACATGATTCACAACAGGTAACATATGCGAGTCCTCCGAGTCACTCTCAGCCTCTGGCAACTCAGGAGTCGGCGTTATGGCGGCAATATGGCCGCCCCGCCTGGACCCGAGTCGGCGTAGTGGGGTTTCGTGCATTTCCATCGCCTGCGCATGACCGTCCGAGTCATCAGGCGAGGTCGCCTTTCCTCTGTGATGAGTATGGTTTAAAACGGTAATATCGGTTGCCGCGGAAACTAATGAGGCATATCTGTTTCTTCCGATGGTATTTTCAGGAGACTGCACGCTTACACTGGCATTCGGTGTGTGGAGTTGCAGCGCTTTCAAAGCGCTATCTACTGCCTGCTTTTTCGGGCGATGCGGGAGCTTGAGCTTCACCTTAGCATAAGAATTGTATAGCGAAAAATTGCTTGCGACGACTGAAACCGGAAGCGCAATCATTAGAACGCCACTCAATGCTGCCACACAGCCAAGCATCTTCCCCGGAAGTGTCTTGGGTGTCATGTCTCCATACCCAACCGTTGTCATGGTAACTAAAGCGTACCAGAACGAGGCCGGAATGCTGGTGAACTGTGACTTTGATACATTACGCTCGCAGTAGTAGGCAATGCTACCATAAACAATCACCTCAATTCCTAAGATGAAGATCAGAAAGTTGAGCTCGCGGGAGCTGGCGCGCATTGTCTGTGTAAACACTTGCATAACATAGGAAAACTTTAGAGCTCTAAAGGTGCGCGTGAGTCGGAAGATGTACAAGATGTTGAAATTCATGATGAGTTTCGAGTGTTGGGTACTGACGGTAAGATAAAATGGGATGATTGCCACCAGGTCGGTCCAGTTTTGAAATTTCTTTAGGAATTTGATTCGGTTTGGAGTGCAGAAGAAGCGCAGCACGAGGTCGATAGTGAACCAGGACACGGCGATGGCCTCGATAACAAACATCGCTTGATACTGGGGTGAAGACGGGTCGTTGAAGTAGGACGTGGTGAAAAGACAGAACTTGGTAACTACAGCCATGCTGAAGATTAGTGACACATACCCAAGCACCTGCAAAGAGACGATGTGTGCGGGGTTAGTGCAGTTGGTATGAGATCTCCGACTGCCAACCTGGAGGTCCCACGTTTAGTCCCCTTAAGCTTCCTGGTGCAGGGGGTTGAATCGGAGGGCGTATTTCTTACAGGAGCTATATGAATATGGGAAGCAGACTCGTAGCCAGGATTTTTCATGGAAGGGGTGGGGGTGCATACCTCATGCTCAAGAACCGGGACGAAATATTTAAACTTGGAATGATAGACCATGCAAGTGTCAAAGACACAAGGCTTTTAGAGGGGTCCGGGGTCATGCTCGCCCGGAAAAATTTTGAAATTTAAGATCTTGAATGGTCAATCCTTCCATCACCATGCTACTTTGTATCATTTTGAAGCTCTTACGAACCCATCTGATCAGGCAAACCTTTTTGGGTCCTGGGGGATTGTGAGCACCCCATGCACCCCCCCCCCCCCAACTGCAGCCTACGGGCATGAGAAATGATCGAAATGGTGAGCTATATAGATATGTACGACGCTAAAATGTATGGTTTTCTAGCCACTTGGGCCTTAAATTCAGGGATGTAGATTTTGATATTTTGGTCTGAAGTTGGGTGTCGTTTTTAGTGTATATTCAGTGTGAGAGCTGGATTAGAATTGATTAGAAATTCTAGCGTTAAGTCTTCAGTAAATAAGTCAGGAAACTGCACAAAACTTGGTCTCAAAGTGGGTAAAGGGTTTCACGAAGCGCTCCGCACTCAAACCCCAACCATATTGATTAAGGAATACACCCCCGGGAGATCTGTGCTGTCAACTTTAATTTTGATACACGTCCGTGGGTGGACAAAAACATTAAACAACTAGTTGAGCGTCTCGAACAAACTAAAAGAACCCACGCACTTCCCGAAAGAGTAGGATAACCTCGTGCTGTTGACTGAGGGCGCGACTTAATGCCTCCGACATAAATCATTGTAGACCGCTGGTATCAATCTAGCTACGACCCTTAACCATTGACACACATACTTCATAATAAATCATTGTAGAACACTGCTATCGATCTAGCTACGACCCCTAACCATTGAAACACATGCTTCATAATATACTGTCATTGTGTTTCTGCAATCTATCTTGAGAGATAATTTTTCATTAGTATGAAAATATGTTTGGAGTCAGTTATTCCCAGTCCTCGGCGATTTGGATACAAGTAGCACTCGAAATGTCGAAAAAACTGTAAATCGAGCTCACAAGCAAGAGCAGTTTACAAAAAGCAACGGTTTAAACACACTGCACAGGTCTTTCTTAGGTCGACTTTAAAAAGGTCGACTGCATGAATCTTTGGTCAAGAAAGTTCCAAATTGCTTACTTTAGCTATTAGGCGGGAATCTGGACACCTACTACATCTAACGCATGCGTAATTGATAATCCGACCTGAGTCACACGACTGGCCAAAGCTACATTCAGGATGAGGTTTGCCTCATTAGAAATTCTGCAAATGATACAGCTTGCGGGTTAATCGCTTCTCAGAAAAAAGACAATGAAACAGAACTTTTCATCAGTGGGTTTCCTAAAACGTGTGCATTTGTGTCGATTGATACTGGATAGGCAATTAACGTTGGTCATGCAACTCATTAAAAGATTTAGTTGAGATTTCGACTAATTGACTTTTAAAAGCTGAACCGCAGAGACATGGCGTGAAAGAGACCATCATATATAATTCGGTGTAGCCCGAGTTTGTAGAATTTCAGAGAAAGTCATATCATGTGTGTGTTAGTGTCTGCTGTCCGGTTCGTCCGTCCATCCTCGCGTGCGTGCGTGAGTGTGTGCGTGTACGTGCGTGAATGAATCTGCAGGATGAGAGTAAAGATATAGATATTGAAGGACGGATGTGTTAATGAATGGGCTGTTCTTGCAGACCGGTAGAATGCAACATCAATTAAGGAATTGTTTAAACTGAATATGAGAAATGTCAAGAATTAAGAGTAATAAAATACACGTGTTTGACAAAGAAGCTATGTTGCAGTAAAATTTTAAAGGGTAAAAAAGCTGCCATATTAGCAAAACGGGGGATAACAAACAAGCAACATGTTGTCACCGATACGTCACTAAATGGAGAATGGATTATAAGAAGAAGGCAAGTCTAATCCCCGGCTTGCTTACGAGCAAAGCTGAATATCAAGAATTATCGAACAATTCTATGCTCAAGCTGCTTCTAAAAGGCAAAAGATCGCGCAACACAACAGTTAACTGTGCTTGTTATTTCTTGTCGGATGTCTTGCCATAACCTTGCAAGACGTCGTTTACATGCTTTATAAGGCTGGCACTACGGCAGCTTAGGCTGATTTCAAGGCAAATAACTACTGTTCTTTGGTACTAGAGTAATTTTAGCTCTGTTTCAATTGAGTGTGGTTGTGGTGGAGGGGCCGGTAGAGAGCGGGGAGAAAGGGAGTCGGAAGTATCCTGGCCGAGTGCCATGGGAGGTCGAGACGTGCTTCCCTGGGAAAAGTTTTGAGATTTTAGTTTCTGAAATTGCAATATTTATGCTTTTATTAAGTAAGAAGAAACGTAATATTATGTGTTAGGTAATGTTATGGAAAACCGAAATACGTGATTGTTTAGAGCTTCTGTCTTCTACCCTTTCATACACTGCGAGCATGAAAAAGCCGTATGACCCACTTTAAGGGGGTATCCTGAGGGGGGAAAGGAAGACCTACATGGGACCATGCAAAGTCGTCGTGATTTTATACGACTTTTAAAAGGTGATTTCAAGAAAATCATGACAACTTTGTCGAGTGTATCTTAAGTCAACTTTGTGCGTCTTAAAGCGACTCTGTGCGTCTTTTGGCGACTTTGTTCGTCTTTAGTTGACTCTGTGTGTCTTAAGAAGACTTTGTGCGTCTTTAGGGACTTTCTACGTCTTAATGCGACTTTCTGCGTCTTAAGGTGACTTTGTGTGTCTCCAGGCGACTTTGTGCATCTAAAGGAAACTTAAAGCTTTGTACGACCAAAAACAACTTTGCGCAGCTTAATGCGACTTTGGGTCCCAGAGTAGGCCAGGGAAGATATAGCTGGGCATCATGGCAATAACGCTACTTTGCATTTTTCAAAGCGTGCTGCACGATAATTATATGCTAGTTTCTTCTGTAATCAACTATGGAAGAGCATAGTTCGTTGTTCGATAAAGATGGTAGTTTGTGAAACTCTCAATGTTTTCAAGACACCGAAGAACACTGTGCAGTCCTTTGCCATTAAATTTACCTTACTATATAAACTAACCTAGGGGCTGCCCTGTTTTTGTCTGCTTTTTTTGTATTCACTCTAGATATATTATTTATACAGCGGTGTCGGCAAGCTGATCCACTCGGCAGATATACAGGGAAATTTAAATATACGCCTACAACACTCAGGGTGTCTACCAACAAGAATGGCGATTGATTCAATGATAAATTATGGGAGGGCATCTGACTGAAAGCAAAAAAGAATAAACATTAATTTTTAGTTCTAGTTTTCTCAAACAATTATTGTCTGCGAAAGGAGTCAATGCAATTAGATTTCAGCTGTGTTAATTTTTAAAAGTTTGATATTAAACTGTCTTTGCTAGCATTTGTCCGAATGAACTTCTTTATTTCGCAAGAAAGTTAGCAAATTCTCTTTTAAATCGGCAACAAAAAGCTTTCAAAACATTGTAAATGTTACCGCTTTAATTGTCACAAATGTTTTGGGAGCACAAGGTATCCAGGCTTTTAGGAATTGAGAACTAACATTGTTTGGTTTTTGCGAATCTGTACATTCATTTTACCCGTTGTATTTTCGCACCATGCTGTGGATTAGCTTCCATTCTTCTAATCTATCAATTTCGTATAAATAAATTAAGTTATTGCACGAGTGTGTATATATATACATGACTCATCGTATGGTGTTCTGATCCTTTTACTTGCAATTTAGCCCAGATAATCTTGGGAATACAATTATTTTCCTTGCCGGCCTAAACTGTTGCAGTTTTTCGTTAATGAAACGTTTCCTGTTTTTAGTTTTTTAGTTTAACAGACCATAACAGTATTTCCATAAATCTGTCGTGTAAGATATAAAGTCGGGCCATTAGCTTTGAAATCAAATACGTTTTTTTAATGATATTTCCCGAAAGTCACGATGTTTTTTAAAATGAGTTTCCTTGTCTAGTTGAACTATAGTGAAAAAAATCGAGGAGTTTTAGTAATATTGAATATCGGGTTTTACTTTCAACCATGCTCCCATTATCAAAAAAGCGTCGGGAGCTAGCGACAATGGCCTCGGAAGTGAAAGAGATCAAACAGGAAACTCCTAGACAGCTCGAGAGAGCTTCTTCCAATCAAAGTTCGATATGCGATTGAATTAATGGGAAACTAGACAAGCAACACGAAAGCATTGTCAAGTACTTGCCTATAATGAGAAACAACTGCGATTTTTAGACCCCAGCCGTGGAAAAGAAGTCTGCATTGATTGTTTCGACTTGCCACTTTCGATTAGAATATGTTCACGAAAGGGAGAGAGTTCCATTCCTTCTTCAAAAAATGGTATGAATTGGTGCTTCACTTGCTCTTTTGTTGAGTCTATTAAAAAAATATTTACAAGTCATTTGATTGGGTTGTTTTTGACAAGCAATAGAACAAATGTAGTTAATTCAATTTCGAACAAAGTTCTCAACAAAAATAACCGCAGGAAACCATGCGAGTATAACATAAGTTCTTCTTTCTCTTACTTGCGTTGGAAAGAGAAGAATAAAAAAGCCCGTGCGTGTTCACTCATCAATCAGGTTGTTGTGTGCTTCTTCATAAAATAAAAAGTGATAACAAATCTTATACATATATTGCGATATAAACTATGAAAATGACACCTGTATGCAGTAGTAATATACTGAGGAGTTTAGGTACATGGAAGAAATTATATTTAAACCAATGTGCTATATCTTGTTCTTTATCTGAAGGATAATGACTCTTAAAACATTACCTTGTATAATATATTAAAAACATGCACATATTACTGCTTAGCACGCGACAGCCCATAAAAGAAATTGACAAATGTTGCTACTAGCACGTTTCGGAACATAAAATTCAAACGATTGCAAACCGATATCCAACTCATTTATCACAAACCATCCGCATATTCGACACGTATCGTATAAATAATTTAATATAATATAATATAATATATGAAATACTTCTAGTCCTAATTTTCTTACCCTGGCAACGAAAGAGGAATGTGGATCGTCGAGGGCTTTCCACAACTTCTTTCTCACTGACCTCAAGAATTGCTTTTGTTTTAGTCGACTACTTGCTGTTGTTTTGTTGCTTGAATAACTGATATCTCCACTACTTGTGACGTTCTCTATCGTTTCATTGTCTTCATCATCAGTTGACTGCTCTTCGTCCAATCGAACAAACCCCTTTAGTTTTTCTTCTGCATCTCGGTGTTCCTCATATTTTGCCCAACAACATGTTTCAATGCGCTTTTCGTCAATTCCCCAAAAAGTTAGCTCTTCCTCAAAGAGAGGTCCGCAAATATCCCGTGGACAATGCAGTTTTCCGCTCCTGTAATAATTCAAAATGTGGGTGAAGACAACAGGGTTTCGGTCAAAGAAAAACTCTCTTTTTTGTCCCAAACCGCGCGAAGGTTCGCTTAGAACTCGTTCAGCGATCCAAGCGAGTCGTGTATCTGGTATGCTCGCCAAAGTGCTCACATAAGTCTCGTGTTTTTGACCTCCAACATTCAGAACAACTCGGAATTCTCCAGGGTTGTCAGCATCAAAGAGCCTAGAACGCGACCGAGACATGGTATGTTTTACGATAATTTAGTACGAAAGCTGGCAAGCAGATTTCTGCCTTAGCTTTTGACCGGCTCAAGACTTGGGATTAAAACGTCAGCTTTCAGAGTTCAGTCTTGGCTCAACAGGAGAGGTGTTCGTTCAGTGCAATTAACCTATCATTCAACCACTGATGGCAGAATTGCCAACGGCGCGACTGGTCCGTATGTAAAACAAAATAAAACAATACTACGTCAGAGGCTTCTGCAGTTACCTTAGGCACAAAGAAATTTCATATCCGACAGATTTTAATCAACAGAGCCTCGATAAATAACGTTTATTTTTTGTCTGGTTGAACTCACTAAAGGTTTCTTTACTTTGCGATTAGACCAAACCCCAAACAACATGAAAGCAAAGATTCTGAGTTTGCTTGCTGTGCGAATACAGTTCGGCACAATGGACTTGTTAATTAATTTTCCTAAACGACTCATTTGAAAGTTGGTTGAAACACAACTCCACGGGGTTCAAGAAGCTATTAAAGGATTTTGCTTAGACCAAGTTACGACTACGCGCTCCTTAAGATATATTCTTATTTGTCTTTTTAACAGTAAATTTTTACTTTCAAACGCATTTACTTTTAGGGCTCAGTAAAGTTGTTTCTAATGTGGCCAATAAATAACAAAGAGTGGTGGGGTATGAATTTTAAAAACTATAAAACTAATCCCAACAAATCACTTCTGCAATGTTTTGACGTTTTACCCTAGTAAAGTTCAAGAAAGTTCTTTACAAGGCACTCTGGATTGAAAACAAAAAATAATGCTAAGAGCTTGGAACGAGTGTGAAACGTGATCCGAAGCAGCAATTAATAACTAAAGTAAGTTTCGTTTACCTTCCAGCTGTTAAATAAAAAGCTAATTAACAAAGCATTTGAAAACGTTATGTCCGATGAAAACCTTACAAATCTGGTACCAATGAATGAAAACCTGCAAAAAGTGGTAGTATGCGCTACGAAATAGAGATACTTCAACTTTGCATCGCCATTCCAGCTGCTCTTTCCAAGTCCTGGAAAGATTTGAAGACTGTTAAGCGTCAGGGATAAAGCTTTTATAAATAATGATATGCATGTATCACTTCAGATAAATCACTTTTATATTTTGCCGATGTTTCAGTGTTTGCCGTTTTCATTATTTCGGTATAAACAGTAAGTTGTACTCGTTGACTTTGTATAATAAGGTCGGCAGCTAAGCGGATTCTATAAACTGTTTAAAAGTATATAATGGTTCAGAAAGGAGAAAACAAAGAAAAGTCTCATTTTGCAGGTCTTTGAGTTTGGTGCGAAAAACTTTCGTCTTGTCGAAATTAGACTGCGAGCAGTCATCGCGAACGCCGGCGCGCGGAAACCTGTTTTTCCTTGCCTAGCTTTCCGCGCGCCGGCGTTCGCGATGTCTTTCCGCGCCTCGACGAACTCAAGAGGAAAAATAGGGATTGCTCACGGTCTGGTCAAAATGTATTGGCACAGGCAACTTCTGAGCTCATTTGTTCTGACTCCTCCGGAATGTGTCAAACTTCCAATCTTTTGTTTTAGTTATTTTCTTAATCCCAGACTCAATGCTCTTTTTACAACTTGTTAACTGAGGCTACACCTGTATGCGATAACAAAATACAGTTGCCAATAGTATATTTTGTTGTGACTCGTTTAAAATGCACGTAATCTTCAAACAAACTCCTGTAAGCTAATTAAGTTTAAAAACAGCTTTTAAAACACAACAAAGACTCGAATCATTTTTCATGTGTAAAGTAAATGTATTTTATGACTGTTTTGTTATGAAGGGCAGACAATCATTGTGTTGTCTGTGTTGCTTTCGAGATGTCAGAATAAAATTGATTGCATTACTGGATTGTAATATCCTTATAATAATATAGTATATATTATATATTAA
The DNA here is from genome assembly GCA_027575125.1 of Umimayanthus parasiticus. NCBI lineage: Eukaryota > Metazoa > Cnidaria > Anthozoa > Zoantharia > Parazoanthidae > Umimayanthus > Umimayanthus parasiticus. The sequence goes on along the minus strand of JAOBRH010482258.1, from coordinate 1,098 downwards.
ACCAGCCAGTACGGAAACTGAGGATTTTTGTCTTTAAAAAAATGATTAAAATACAAGCATTCTCTTCAAACTCGATCAGCACTTGTGCCCGAGGTGAAGAGCGCGCTATTCTCCGAGTTTCAGAAGCTAATCGAAGCGCGCGAAATGCATTCTGGTTTACTCACGGTATAAATCCTATATCCCGTAGTTTGTCCAAATATAGAAAAGGCTGCCAATTTGATCACAGAAAATTTCCCCTCGAAATGGACGAAAACTTGTGTAGGTAGAAACTGGTAAAATTCGAGATATTTTTATTAAGTGTTTACCCCGCAATCTCGTTCGCTATCTAAAAGCTCATATCCAATGCGCGTTCGTGGAATAGTTGTTAAAGATAGAATAAGACAGACAAACAGACAGATTGTGATCGCAAAACTAGTATGTTATGCTCACTAGCAGCGCTCATTTCTCCAAATTTATGCCAAAAAGTATGCTAGTTTTTGTAAATTATGCTCATTTTCAGCAAAAAATGCAGAAATTATGCTTCTACTTTTTACTAAACCTGAAAACCTTACAAGTTCATAATTCATTTTGTATTCATTGGCTATCACTGCCTTGCAAAATACTCGCAGAAAGTTTGCGAGTTAGCGCAAGAAAAAGTTCTAGGTTACTTCCTGTGGGGCCCAGGTCCCACGTCATTGAAGTGTTTAGATATGCAGGCCTGAGAAATTGGGGAGGTTTTTATTTAAAATTTGCCTTGAAGCATTGATTGCGGGCGAAAAAATTGGTTGCATGAACGATAAATGACAATTTTGTGCGGAAATACTAGCCAACCATGTACAAAGTTTAAAATAAATTACTCCCCAGTACGGTACTTGAATTGTTCGAAACCAAAGCAACACAATACACTCCGAGATACAATAGTACCTCATTTGGAAAACACTCATTGAGATACTTTAGCCCATACCTCTGGTCCAAGTTAAAATACGAAACAAGAGAATTGAACACGCTAGGCCAGTTCAAGAAGAACATAAAAAATTTCGACTTAGAAGGGCTGATTGAGAACAATTGTCAGAGCTGTGTATTGTGCAGCATGTAGTATGATCTAAAATATAGACGTAG
>JAOBRH010481925.1:0-10124 GCA_027575125.1 Umimayanthus parasiticus | reverse complement strand
ATTCCTAAAATGTATACTACAGTAGTAACTGATCATCAGTAGGATTCCTAAAATGTATACTACAGTAGTAACTGATCATCAGTAGGATTCCTTAACATGTATACTAGAGCAGCAACTGATCATCATTAGGATTCCTAACATGTATAGTACAGCAGCAACAGTTTACGTAATATAGTTTGTACAACATACATTTATTAGATAAATTGAAGCGATTTCGCTTTTTGTGTTTCGACAAAGTGGAGCCTTGAAAGTCCATGTTTCTTGTTCCTTTGCATGAAACTTTCTTATGTTGGTCTATATACATGTAACTACAATAATCTACAATGTACTTAACAAAAGCCTTCTTTCCTGATCTAAAATTCTTCTCATTGCAAAACATAGCCGTGATTGTATTAATTTCCTCTCAGATGATTTCGTTTCTTGGTGTATCAAGAGCTGTCCTGGACAATGTGATCTTTTGTCATCAAGAGGACTCAAACTGGTGAGTCTGACGTCATTTCTCTACATGTTTAACGTTATCCTTTTTTTCTTCATTTTGTCGTTTTTTCTTCATTTTTGAAAAAGACCAAACCATGGAAAAATGCCACTCGAAGCAGTCTATTCTAATATACTTTTCATTTACATGTAATACTGGCTGCAATGGTTGTACTACATGTATGCAACAAAGTGATCCGTATTTTCAACTCCAATTGATCTCAGCGTTGCAAGAGATTTCTCATAGCAAAAAACGGTCAGGCCAAACAAAAAAATATATGTTTCCGGTTACATGCTTCTTAAAATTAGGGTAAGTAGATAGGAATATTCTTTTTAAATTTTTTGAAATAATTTTATTTGCCTGAAGTACTTTTTGTGAAAACAGAACTGGTATATCTACATTTTTCAGTCTGCCACGTAATGTCACGGCTCGTTTCTTCATTTTCATTAGCTAACAGTTTGAACTCGGCTGACGTGTTTGAAATGCGCGAACGTTACACAAACACTTTTAGTAAAGACTAAAGTTTGTTTTAATATAAGTTGCAACAGACTTGAAACTGAAAACATTTTTCTGCAAGAAGAATCAATTGTAACAACCAAAAAAATGACAATAAAGGATCAGGGTTGGTGGCCTAAGCTTAGGGATGATCGGTAACCGGAAACACATATATTTTTGTTTGTCCTCTCAAAAATGTTAAAAACTTCAAATTGGTGAATTCTTAACAGGTAAAGGCCCAGGTTTGACTGTGTTGGTCTAGTAACATGCGTGTACCTCCAGTAGGCAGCCTCTCAGTTTATTGGAGTACTCTTACTAGAGATTGGTACACAACATACTATGCACCAAACTTAATGTTCTTGCCACTTTTACAGTACAATAGTAATGCAGTTGCTATCGCCACTGTTCAGTGCCTGTCATCACATTTTTTTGACGTGGTGTGCCAACAAGGATTTCATAGCGTTGTTGCCCTATTTCAGCGGTTGTGGTGCTATTGCTAGCAATAGTAGTGTAATACATTACAGTCACAACATTGAACAACAACAGGTCAGGAACAACCGCTTTTGTTCAGTATCACAACCTTTATTTACAGCATGTGGTACCTAATTGTGTTTTCTGTGAATTTTTGAGTTGTAACACCATTTAACTTGAATTGAAACAGCACTCACATTACTGTGCTGTTGTGTCAGTTACTGTACCAAATTCTAATGAAATTACATCTGATATATACATTGATAATTCATATGCAGGCCTCTGAGTGAGGGGAAGGTGCTAAAACAGAAATTTGATGACATCTTTGCAGCAACGAGGTAATACAGAAAGGCCATTTATTGGTATACATGTCACTTGCTACTTACAGTTGCCATTTACATTGGTAGTGGATCTGGAACCTGCTTAACGTAGCAAAACCACCCCCAGTACAACTAGACTAATTACGGAACTTCCAGGGGCATATAGCTGGACTTTTTTTTCCGTTACTGTAAGTCCTGAGGGATAAAAACCGCCCTTACACCAGTTTCTCAAAATTTAGCAAGACTCGTCATCAGTATTTAAACACAACTTTAATAACACACAACACATGATTGAAAACCTATTTTTGAAACCTAATGATAAAGTGAGCAACAAAATAATATCACAGAGAAAATTCCACAGAGGGTTTGGTGCAATGTTGAGAATACTGTCTCCTGAGGTCTCTGGTTAAATCCCCAGCGTGGTCGAGATTGAATATTTGGGTGTTCTTTCCCACTAAAGTTCACTCAGCTTTCCATCCTTCCGGCGTTGGTAAAATGAGTACCAGCACACATGGACGGCTTTGAAGCAGCTTTTAGAGGTGCATAGTATATATGCTTTGGGTCCGCTGGGGCTTAACTGATCATTGTAAAGTGCCTTTGAGCATATTCATATGGAAAAGGCGCTATGTAAATGCACCTCTGTCATGCATACTTGCCAAAAAATCAGGACAGTCCTGATTTTCCAAAATTTCAACCAGTAACTATTCTGGTTTTTAAAATAAAATTTTCCATGTCTTTTCTCTGCAAACCAAGAAGAAATTTACTTTATTGATGCAAAACGACTGCAAAATCAGGAGTATGAATACACACACCGCCATAGCGTGCGATCAATCTGCTGGAATGTATGTACTGATTTTATCAATGTTAATAAATTTGGGGCATTTTCTGCGATTCTAGACAAAGAAAATTTAAAAAAATTTCCGTGGGCATGCCCCCAAACCCCCTAGAAAACGATTGCGCAGAGGCAGCTCATGCCTTCAGCACTCGCTCGGCCAGAATGGTGAAAATGCCCTGATTTCTGATTTCTAAATGTTGGCAAGTATGGCCATGTCATAAAGCTCCCTGGATATCCTCTGCCCTTTGAAGGGTGACGTAGGAAGCACAACTGTTTTACATCAGAAGACACTTTTAGAAACAGTTTACTTTTTTGTTTCTGTTACATAGACAAAGCATGCTGTTTCCAATCAATTACTGGATATATGTATAATGTAATTTCTTTTCAGTCATTATTTGTATACATATTAATATAATTGTTATAATTTTTTATTATAAGTAATTTGGTTTTGTAGGTATATCAAAGCCTTGGAATCAATTCGCAAGTTACGACTTGAACAGGTATTAAACATTTTTAGCACTGCAATGTTTTGTTTTCCCAATGTCTGCCAAACGTTTTTGTCTCGAATGTTCGTAAAACAGGAAGTTAAAATGGTCTAGCCTAACTACATGTAGTAAGTTGCACTTATTGTTGATGATTTTTTGTCTTCGATTTCATTGTCCTTGTTACATTTGTACACTCGCTTGTAATTTTACATTTTATATTGATATCTATATCTAATTTTCAAACGCTATAAGCGTAGATTTGAACTAATTCGTATTGTAGAGCTGTGTAGGTTTGGGCACAGACTTTTGAGAAACCGATTGGTGTGGTATTTCGGTACCATTAAGATGCCACCAAAGAAGAACGTTCTTTATAACTTGCGTACCAAAGGTATAAAGAACGTTCTTCTTTGGTGATACCAACCCGTGCAGTTTGTGTGAGGTTGACACCATATGAAATGTATAAACATTACGCTCAAGTCTTGTAAAACATGGGACTTTATTAATACATGAAGTTTAAAGGTCGATAAAACAGTTTCCTCTATAACGGTATGAATCAACTGAAGGTACTTGCCTCACCATTGAATTTATTTTCGTGGGTATTCTAGTTTAGCTTGCGAAGAGGAATCAGTTTATTTGCCGTTATTATCAAGGTAAAATTGCGATTTAAATTATTTAAACGATACATCTATCGTCATGAAAAGGGTGTTTCGTGATCAACTAATGTTTGGTTTTGTTAACAGGCTTCAACAATCAAAGAATACGCCGTTGATCTAAAATACTTGAAAGGACAGAAAGACAAGTCTGCTGAGGTAACATTTATTAACATATATTAAAAAACATTAATGTAATAAGCCTTTTCAGCAGTTCCTGAAAAGCAGCCAAGTCATTGTTAGGCACCGAGGTTAAGATTGGTTTACATGTCAAAAGTTGGGAGAATTTTTATCAATGTACAGTTAACCTTAACTTCGTTTTCTCGTACAAATATAGGAGCCGTGATAAGGTCTATCGTTATGTACACAGCAACGTAGTTCTGGCTGAAGTTTGGAATATTAAGCCGTTCTATCATATAGTTTTAACAAAGTACACAACTTAAAAGCAAAGTTAGTGAAAAGCATGCGAGTCAGTGCTCAATTGTTTCCCTTACAAACAGAACACGGGGTTGGTACGCCACCCGGAAATCCTGGAATTCCTTGAATTTTGAGATTTTTCTTTCAAGACCTGGAATTCCTTGAATTTGGGGAGTTTTCTCTCAAGACCTGGAATTCCTTGAAAAACTGAGATTTTTTTCATAGAAACTTGGAAAAATCCTTGATTTTTGAGTCAGCAGTCCACCCAGTGTAATTTTACGGATCGGTTTGTTGTTGGACACCATTTTTAGTCACATTTTCAAAGTGGTTTTTTAAGGGATAGTACAGTATGTTCCAAGTTATTGTGGAACTCTGGTCACATTTTTTGTGTTCAAGATACCTGTATTGTTACATAATAGAAAAGTATTCTGCAGTTTTCTTGTTGTTAAGGAAGATCAGAGTGCGTCAAATGAAGGAATTATTGAAGGAAGAAACTGGGTGTTTCTGTGTTTGAGAGGGGGATTTATCTCAATTTTCCCATGTACCAAGACCTTGTAAAGCTCTGCAGACCTGGAAAATACCTGGAAAAGTCCTGGAATTTTGTCCTGACCAAAGGGGAAGGACCCTGAGAACAAAAGAAACTCGACTACACTTTACCAGTAATTGTACTCATGAACACATGAGTTAAGATTTAATTATTAGAGCGTATGTCCAAAAACATTGCAGATTAATTATTTAAAAAGTAAACGTTTTCATGTATTACAATGAATGAACCTTGTTGTGATGTAAATTTCCTGAGGAATGGTACGTATTTTACCAGTTTGATTGTTTCATTTGTATAATTGATAAATGTATTGTTACGTGTTATATGTATAATATTGTTATTTAGTAACATTGCACTGGTGATTATCGAAAATGGCGTGCGCCGATTGGTCGAGAACTTCGTTCTTTCTCGCTATAATCACCGCTAGGTGATTATAGCAATGGCGGCTTTCAGTTTTTAAAATGGCGGCCATATTTGTTGATGTTTCGGAGTCGCAAATTGGGCAGTTTAAAGAAAATTTGTTTTAGTTTCTCGAATAATCACCAGTGCAATTTTACTAAAACAATTAGTCACCTCAGGCTCTGTGAATATTGCGATAGTCACCTCGACTTCGTCTCGGTAACTATTCGCTTATATTCACGTCGCCTTCGGTGATTAATTGTTAAATATGTATATTGAATAATTGTGTGTTGAACTTTTCTTGAGATCTAAGCATTTAAAATTGCATTACAAGTTACAGTACATCATTTTCAAAGATTTGAAATTAGCCAAAGCAGGAAATTGAAGCTAGAGGACAGAACATAATGTCACAAAATACAAAAAATTAGAAAAATGTTTATCAACTTAGACTGTATGGTCAGATCAGAAACTCTTAAAAGTGCGTTACATTAATTTGATATTGATGTTTTACTTGTATCTGAAAGATTGCAAATGAGCTTTCACAGAAGCAAGGGAAAATTGAAGCTACTCGACAGAATATAAATCAACTGAACGAGGATCTCAATCCTGTTGAGGTATGTACAACGAAGCATATTGTAGTAACTCTGAAATATTTTCCCAGCCCTTCTGTCTTTTTATGCGATTGTTGCCTAAGTCAACGATGCCGTGAAACCTTTATAATTTCACTGTCAGTTGGATGGATTACACTTCTGAATAAGGAAACATTTTCAAACGTCCTAATGGTTTGTGGAGGATCTCCGACTTTTGATGTGGAAAACTGCAGTGTTTACATCTTAATCGTTCCTCACTGGGGTTTTGTGTTACAAAAATTGCTACCCCATGTCGACCACCCTTTTGGTCCACCAGAACTTAAGTTATCACCGTTATTGTGTCATATATTCTCTTGTAGTAGCCTTGAGGGAACTGTGAGCGTCACCTTTGCTGAAGTTTTGCCAATGCTACTGCAGTATCGTTGATGACACGAGTTCTAAGATCACTGCTACATTTTGTGCACTGGTGTAAGCTGTAGGATCACATCACTGTTAAAGTTTATATATCACTTGCGGTTTTTTTCATATTTATTTAGAATCTACTTAGTGTTTTGATATACATAGCAGAAAAATTTTTGATTTTGATAATTTTTCACGGCGCAATTAGTGAAATCATACTTCGAGTCTTCAATCACTGGATAAATATCTTATCTTGTGTTTTCCTTACTTTTCGTTTTATAAACAACTGCTGTAAAGAATGTCAGATCTTTCTCCAGCAATTGAAGACTCGAAGTGTGACTTCTGTAAATGACGTCACAGCCCAACTTGGACCCATTCTTCCTTTTGCGCAGTCATTTTGAACCGGAAGTAAAATTTCGCCAGTTTGAATGCCAATTGCGCCACGAAGAAAATTCCAAATAAAAAATATTTTTACCACGTGTATCAGAATGTTAAGTAGATTTTAAATATGAAAAAACCCACAAGTGATATATACACTTTAAGTGCTAGCAGTGTAATGGGTGATTGTGGTTCGTGTTGGAATGTTGGGTCTTATGTCTTTCATTGTAGACACGACTTGCAGAACTGGCAAGCATTGCTGACAACGTGCACAGACTGGAGAAACAGCTTGGTAAGAGTTAAGAAACAATAAGACGAAAGGTTTGCATATCTTTTCCAACTTGCTACATTTCGCATTGCAGGTGTTTATGGACCATCTTCAAATCTCACACTTCTCTTACTTTTACCCAGTCGAATTGGCAGTCCCTTGGCTTTTAGGGTCATCCTTTACTCTACGAACGAAAGATCCCATTGGATAAAAGACAATATAAATAACCCAAACCTTATTGTTAAAGAACGCAAACCTTAACAAAAATATATTGTTAAAATGTGTCAGTTATTGTTACTGTTATTGTTCAATGACCAATGGGATACTTCGTTCGTAGAGTGGAGCCTTACTGGCTTTTTGTGTTGAAGCTGTATAACTATATGATTACATGAGTACAAAGGTGTTTTCCCTTGGAGATGGAGAGTATAGGATGGACAGGGACGTGACGTGAAAGTTACTGACAATGGCAACTTCACTGCCACTATTGGATTCCTTGTCAGATAAAATCCGGAAACTGTAAATGTGACACTAATGCAATAATTTTAAAACAATCGTCAAAGCTCTCAATCAACTCTATGGTATGTAAGACATATGTTGTATAGCTTCAGTTAAGATAGAAAACGGACTTAGAAAACTTAACCCTCTAACATGAAAACAGTGCAGGTATGCGTTGTTCAAAGTTGGATTTGGAATAGAATATTTACTGGTGAAGCGTTTCTGGGTTGTAAAACACCATCTTATATTGTAAAAATGATCAGTCTCAGTTTAGCATGTAGTCAGTAGATGTAGCTATGTTGACTGTATTAAATGTTTTTATATTTGAATAACCTTTTGCTTTCAATTTCTTTGTTTTAATAATACTTCAGCACCTTTTTGCTAACTGGGTGTTGTTTGATTCCCGTTTAAGAATCCCACAGTACAGAACGCAAACAGTTGCTCAAGATGAGAGATGATCTTAAAGACAAGATCACAAACATCTTCAATGGTGCGTTTTCTGTCATTGGTCAAAGTGTTAGTCAGATCAGAGATTTTCTGTGTATCTGTAGACAAGACGACTCAGATTTCTCTCAAAAAGAAATGATTTAAATTCTAAGAAAAGTTATTTGAATAAAGAACTTGAATCATTGGCATGCTCTGTATTGTATCGTAGAATGGAAGAAACCCAAAGAGAAAGGAGAAAAAATAATTTTAAGTCTCAATTTGTAGTGGCAAGGTAAAAGTGTTTTTATGGTTAAATGGCATTTCTTGCTGTACAGGTCCAGAAGAGGAATTGCAGGTAATCTATGATGAATTCCAATCAAAGGTGTCACAGAAAAAAGATAAACTGGCACAGGTATGTAATTTGATTTTGCAGTTTCACGCATTTTGCAGTTTCACGCATCTTTTCTGATAAGCATAAATTATTAAGAACAACAAAGGAAGCAAGAATCTGATAATCCTTGAATCATCTATCAGTATTAAAAGTCAAATGTTTACTTTTAGAATGAAAGTGAAATACTACAGTTGGAAAGGGAGCAGCAAAAGTTAAACTCTCAGCAGAGCAGGGTGTTGCTGGAGCACGGCAAACTGGAACAACAAGCTCAGGTAGGAAAGAGTAGTCACTTTATTAGCTTGTTGAGGGTAAGGCAATTTTCTTTCAGTGATATTCCTGGGCTCGAAATAACCGCAGAATTGCCAGCAGTTGTCACTAAAATGTCCCCTTTCCTTCATACTTACCTAATTTTTTACTAGAAATATCTTGCTAGCGGTTTCTTTATCTTGAAAAACTATTTCCTTTCAAAATACCGTGAAACAGACTTTTGGCAATATATTTTGTGAACATGCTATCAAATACCGGATTCATCGCCAATGGCTAACCTGAAACAAACCCTCAAACCGACTTTTAACTTGAGGAATGTTGTCTGTTTGAGAAATGGAGAAGACGATTTCAAGGCAAACAAATTAAGCTTTTAGAAACATTTTGGATGTGTCAGTACTACTCTTTTTTCAGAGAAGTTTTGCCAGTGAGAATTTCCCTACTAACAGCTTGTTTACAACAACCAATTTACATGTAGTTCCAGTGGCGTGGAAACAAGAATTGGGTTATGATCGTGATTGATGAATAACATGTGATGAATAACATGCGAAAATTTTGCAAGAAGCAGCAACGACAGTGTACTAACACACGATGTACACTGATGGCTGCAGTGATGGGAACTTGGCTGGTTGCACCCCCATTTTAACTATAATTCCTAACTCATTCGTCAGGGTTTTTTATGCAAATCTGCAACAGGCTTCTTTTCTGAATCCAAACTTTAGAACATGTCGCACTACTATTACTATTTAATTGCTTACGCAGTGGAAAGTATAAATCATTGGGGATTCTTTCAAATATATACCTTGCATTTATTACAAGTAATCTTTTATAGTTGATAGAGTTGCACTTGCTAGTTTCTGGGTTCCTTTACCATACACAGAGGCACCAGCAGAACATTGTGGAGAGAGACCGAATGATCTCTGAACAGGCTGGGATTTATGGGATTCAAGGTAATGTTAAGATATTCTTTGGTTGTGGAATTGCAAAACGTCTAAACATAATAATAATATTAATAATAATAATACTAATGATAATAATAATACACACTCGATGATGTTGATATTTCAAGAAATCTGATTGGTTCACTGTCTCTGGCTATTGGACAATGTCCACCTCCTGGGAGGTGGATAGTTTTCGGCGTAAAACAATGGCCGGCATAACCCCTGTTTTGCGCTTGTGGCAGAGGAGGAAATCTTCCTCACAAGATAATGCAATTCCTAGCAATACAAAGAAAGCTATAAAATAAGGAATGAAAGTTTTCACAGATAAACAATGTTTACACACACTTTGCTAACACGTCTTCCACCCTCACAGCTTTTTTCAATCCTGATCGCTAAGCTCCATTGATGCCTTTCTCCTTGGACAACAACTATCCTTCCACGGCTGCATTTCAAATTCCCATCCAAGTCAGTTCAACTTTCATTGACCAAAACGTCTCCATTCAAGAAAATTTGAATGTCACTATCTCTAAAATTGGTTGTGATTTCCAACAGCAAGCACATGAAAACTTCACAAATTGTTCTTTTAATTTCAATTTTAAGTAAGCTGCAACCGCCTTCAAGGCAATAAGTTTGAGCAACAGTTTTGCTCGGTGAGCCTTAATTTTTTGTAGCTGAAATTTTAGAATTTTGTCGTTTTATTGTTTTATATATACTAAAATCGTAATTTTTCCGTGTAAAATATCAGCACTGCTAACGTTAGTTTTACTTACATGTAGTAACCCTAAGCTGTATACATCATATGTCTGTATTGTTAATTTTCTCTATATATTGTTCGTATTAGGGTATGAGCGTGGACCATTTTCACAAGGCCAAATGGACAG
>JAOBRH010481814.1:0-10124 GCA_027575125.1 Umimayanthus parasiticus | reverse complement strand
TCTATCTATCTATCTATCTATCTATCTGTCTGTCTGTCTGTCTGTCTGTCTGTCTGTCTGTCTGTCTGTCTATCTATATCTATCTGTCTGTCTGACGTCTGCCTGCCTGCCTCTATTTAGTTTCACTGTGGTAAAAACCACCCATAATAATCCTTCACGATCTGCTGTCTTCTGTAAAATCCGGTTGGTTAAGAAGCAACACAGCTGCTACAGTCAAGTTGATCAACAACAAAAACCAAATCGTTTTCTGATTCATTTATTACCGATTTTCCATTAACCACATCCCACTTTTAAAAATAAAGTTAACTGTAAGCTCCGCTATTTATGTTGGCTTTTGCTTTAATACGACTATGTTAGCAGTAACTATCCTGTTATTGAACTACACGCCTTTTTATAGCATATAACCAAATAACTCAAGCTGTGGCTCAGACGAGGTCGAACTTTTTTTAAATTCTGATACTCAAAGGTGTAATCGAAAAATTATCAACACTGCTGGAAAGAGCATGCTATAATTAGCAAAAGTACGAAATTTTAGCTTGCAATCTTGTATAGAGGTGAAGTTATTGCAAAGTAAAAATCAATATTTTTGAAGAGTTTTGTGTAGCAATATGCAAATCTTGCACCCCGGGAGTGCAAGAGTTGTGCAATAGTTCGTAACGCCATAGAAATGTACACAAAGTTTTTTTGAAACAAATTCGCCTCTATACAAGTTGGAAATTTCAAAAATGGTGCTTTTGCTAATTTTGACATGCTCTTTCCAACAATATTGATAGTTGGCTCGATTACACTCGAGTATCAGAATTTTAAAGAAATTTGACCTCGTCTATTGTTCTTATTCATTCAATAAAATACTGAAACTGCATGTAAACTTCGACCTGAGCTTGTTTTATGGCTAAATCGCAGCCTCAGCGTTCTTATAAAAACAAAGCATGTATTGTCAGCGAGAAAACAACTGAAACCCACAAAAACACAACCCAAAAAAACCAATTTGTTTTTATGCCCGCTGACTACAAGCACAAATAGTGATGGTCGAAAGGGGTAAAACGCCGCGGAGTTTGACTGAAATGAACTCTTGGCAAGAGTTAGCTCCAATCCCCAGTCTCCCACCATTGCTTTTCTTGTTCCTGATTTATCACAATCTGTTTTCTCTAAAAAGAGTCTCTTTTAAAAATAGCTTTGCATTCTTTAATTGAATTGATCTCCTAAGTTTTCATTTAGATATCGTTACTTATTTAAAAATTAATGAACATCCACCTTTCAACAGACAATTTCACACTCTGGAATCACAACAATTTGATGTCAAAAATTGGTTACCCAGAAAGGTGTTTTAAAAGCTTTCAAATCTTTTGTGCGATCGATTGAACAAGAGAACAGAATATTTTATGAAGCAAGTTTTATGCAGGGCTTGAATTGGTCCAATCGGGGATTTCTCCCAACCCAGCACGGTTCAGCCAAATAAAAATTGGTCCATAAAACAAAGTCGGTTTCTTCATAGATACTAACTTTGTTAAACTGCGAATCACGCATGTTTCACTCCTCTTACGAAACCTCTCAGTCCTGAGCTCAGATATCGTACTGTTTAACACACAAATCTGGATTATCTTTATTTTAAATGATTTTCAACTGGTAGATATGACCTTGACTTCACATAAGCCTTATGTAAGTGATTCAGCACAATTCATAGTTCAACTACTGTAAACAATGTAAATGTCCTGTCTCGTCCGGAATGTTTCTAATGTTTAAGCGATCATGGCGTAGGGTTTGCAACATTGCAAGGAACCACTAGCCCCCTCCCCCCCCCGCCGAAACCCTGCGCGCCGTACTCCACCCCTATTGCTTTCCGGGAGCTGACGGCTAGTTATATGGAGGGTCTCAATAAAGGTTAACTGATTACTGAGAATCATCTACAATTTTGACTGATTACTGAGATTTGAGGACAATTTTAGCTGGCTACTGATAATGGATATCATAAAATTAGAAAATTCTAACTTGTTACTGAGAATCGGCCAAAAAATTGCCTGATTACGGAGAACTGGGTACCTCCATTCAGGCTCTTTATGTAGGTTTGCTTTCCACTTGTTCGTTCTGGCCGGCCGAAAAGAATTGGTTCTGGCCAGTTGAAAAGGAAAGGTCCAAGGCGCACGCGTACATTTTTCCCGCCACAACTCTCCAAATTCCCGCGCTTTGGCCAACCGGAGCAGGAGAACTGAGCGGCTCTGATCCATGAGCAGGGCCATTTTGGTCAGAACCGGTTCTGAGAACTCGTGTGTTCCATTTAAGAACTGACTGGTCGGACGGACCAATGGAAAGCGACCTTAGATGTCCGGGAGCAAGGCATTTTTCCCCTTTAAAAAAGTGTCCACGTCTTTTTTTGTCTTAACGGTATTATGATCTTGATTTTCCAATGCTAGTGTCTGCTTAAAAACCCAAGAACTTAGGGCTTGGTTTTATGTTCAGCTCAGTTTACAGATCCATTAGCCACGTTAACTTCTCCGTTGCTTTCAACTTTGTGCTTTTTCCCGGTTTTCTTGACTTTCGCCCTCAGCTCCATCATATCAGAGAACACATTTCTCCCTAGTATCGCCGAAGCCGAGAAAAGCCCGCCAAACATGGCACCGCCAAAGCCGCCATTTAGCACGTCTTGACCTGTCAGGTACAAACCAGAGATGGGTGTCTCGGGGCGAAGAGCCATGACAGTCTCGGCACAAAAGCGATCCTTGTTGTGATCGATACCATAAATCTCTCCGCGCGGTGTTCCGAGGTAGTAGTTATTAGTCACCGGGCTGCCGATGTCGAAGTACTCTTCCTTATCTCGAAGCTGTGGGAAAAGCGTACAGGCTTGCTCCCACATGCGTCGGCCAATGCGATGCTTCAGTTCCTCATAATCGTCTCCGCGTTTCATAACGCGGTTCTTCTCCCACTCTTCGAACCATTTGTAGGGGGCGAGGGAGACGATCTCACACGTGGACTTGTCCTCGTGGCGTTTTTCCCACTCAGGATCTTTGGTTGAGGGGAACGAGATAAAGAGAAGTGGGATATCTTTATATCCGGCCTCATCAGATTCAGTGTTGACAAAGTCTTTGAACGCCTGGTCCAAGTCATTGCCGGTGAAGACCCAAGTGTTTGTTGCTTTCAGTCCTAGCTCTTCTTTCGATCCCTTAAGGCCAACAAACACCATCAGTCCTCCCCAGCCGTGCCGAATGCCGCGGGTCTGGGACAGGAGGGCAGGCAACGGAGACACTTCCTTGGGTAGTAGGGACTCGTAGGTGTTGTACATTCCAGCAGCGGACACCACCACTGGGGCAAAGATATCGATATCTCCACTACTCTTATGAACACGAACACCTAAAGGGAAGCAACACATATCCATTAAGGAAAACGACCTGTGAGATCTTTGGGTGTTAGCAGGGGCCCGCTATTAGTGACCTTTCGAACTCTTCTTTGGCATAATCTCGCAAAAATAACCTCTAAGACTCCTGCTTTTTTATCAACTGAAACAAACAAAAACAGTTTTGGTATGAAACCACAGTCAAAGTCTCGACTGACACTATGGATTTGGGCTTAACTTTCTTTTCTAAAATACTTTTGAATCGTAATGTACTCTTCCACTTTTACATCTGTTGTGAAACGCAAACCAAAACAAGGAACAACGAAAAGATAACTTGAGATGAGACAAAAATGAGACAAGTAGAGATAAGGCGACCCAAGCCAAGCAAACCAAGAAAAGGCTTTAAGACACAAGATAAGCTAAGCCAAGACAATAAAATTTATTAAACCAAAACAAGATGCTACAAGATGAGTCAAGCCAAGTCAAGTCAAGACGAGACGAACCGATCTGAGACGAGACAAAGTGAGCCGAGCTGAGCCAGGCGGAGACAAGATGAGCCAAGTCTAACCAAGATGTGCTTTATTTAGATCTACAAGTGTTTACAGGTGGAAATAAAAACTAGGGTTTTTATAGAATGATACAGGTCCTCTGATCTAGTTAAAACTACTTACAAGTATATTGGCAGACAATCCACTTTACTTGTTTCTTTGAGTTTGCAACAGAGTCAGACCAAACATGTCAGCAAGCCTAGTGCACAGTCTGTAATTGATCTGTCTCACCTGTAGCTTTCTTGGTTTGTTCATCTACCAATATCTTGGTAACTTGTGCCCTCACCAAGACTTTGCCTCCAGACTTTTCGATGGTGGGAATGATCTGCATGGCTATTTCACTGGCCCCTCCACGGGGATACGATGAGCCATACAAGAAATGGTTTATCAACAAGGCATGCATTGCAAAGCTGGCTTCATATGGCGGAGTTCCTATAAGAAAGCACGTGTCAGTTTTATTAACTGTAAAGTGCAATGTATAAGCTAAGAATTTGGCCCCAAGTTTGGTGGGTCAGCCTTGAAAACAACCTTTGACATACTAATTGGTGATATCAATATTTCAGGAGTTTTTCAGTACATTTGATCATTTTTCCAGGAATAAGCATCTAACTTTCTTTCATGGTGAAAACAATAAAATCAAATAAACTCAAACATATTGGCAGTAAATGGTTTATTAAGAAGCCACACTGCCACAAAAATCACCAGGTTTTCCTCAGCTTTTACAAGGGAAACAGGAGAAAAATCCTCAGAAAAACTTCTCACAATTGAGTCAACTCTCAATACAATTACAAATCAGATGCTTTGCCAATCTGTAGTTTGTTTCTTGTACATGTAGTACAAAGTTATTCTTCACAGAATGCCAGGAAAGCTCCAAGAGTACAGGAAAATAGGAATTTTCCAGGAATTCCAGGAATACTGAAACCATGTACATTACAATACTGCAAAATTAAAAAGTTTTCCTTTGTCAACATACAAACCCACTAGACACAAAGTTTAGATTCCAAGATATACTGGCAAACTTGTAAGATTTTGTTGTTATTTTCACTGAAAGATTGAATTTCATCCTTAAAATGTCATCTACGAAGGGAAATGTGAAGGCGGTCAAAAAAACAACACTGGAGAAAGTGCACATAATCTCTCTGTTCAAAAACAACAACACAAAGATAAAATCATTTTCACCACAGCACCAGCACATCATCTATATGCAAATATAGGTCATTCTCTTATAGTACATGGAAAATACTGGCACATTCAAAATATGCAAAAACAACTTGCACTCAAGGAGCCCTCCTAATTGTTCTACACCAGCCATTGTGAACAAACAAGTTTTAACCTTCTGTTTGACTCTATATTCCATTGAAGGAATCAGTTATTTTTAAAATAAGTCTTAGCGAACCATCACATCTTCGACTTGTATATAGTTGTCAAAGCCTGAAGTTGACCTTTTAGCTTCTATGTATACATATAAATTTTACCAATTTTGGCAAAGATGAATAATATCAACAACAACTTTATTTACTTAGAGTGACACATCACAGAAATTACAGATTGATCACTGACAGCCAAGTGGCCCTCTGCAACAATCCACAATACAGGCATTAGCAAACTCTGATCGACAAGTACATGTGTGTATTTTTTAAGTCCACCCACAGAACGCTGAGAGCCTAGACCATTAAAGGCTTGACATCCCTGTCCACAGACAGTGTGGCAAAAGAAGGTCGTCCAAAGTTCAACTCTTGGCCAGGCCAGGGATTGAAATATGGGATCTCCTGTATGGCAATCGGAGATCTTACCTGAACTGTGCCAAAACAGCTGTGAGATTCTCAAATTGTGGTAACTAAAATACTAGTTACTAAAATCTCCTGCTTCTCACCATAATCCCCAAAGCAGTATCCTAGCACAGCACGGAGGTCCTGGTTATCTGTTAGTTCTTCCAAGACTTCTGCCAGAGTCCTTTGTGAATATTTGAAATAATTTGTCATCAAGTTGATGATTCCAGTTTTGACGAGAAAGGAGGCAAGCCATTTGGGCATGATTTTTAGGCCAACCATGGCAGGTATCCCACGGCGAACATCCTAGCAAAAAACAGTGTGGTCAAAATGTAGTTAACTTGGATCTTTAATGGTACATACTATATACACTTGTCTTTACTTTTTCAGCCCCAGCCATTTATCTGTATCTTAATTCTCCTTACACTATCCACACAAAATAAACTGTTTGGTAATACTGTAGAAATAAAGATATTATTTTATCATACACAAGAAACTAAATTCTCTTAACCTGTTTCCAAGGAATCTATAGAGACAGTTTAGGAGAATTCAGCAGTACGTCATATGGTGTGTTTAGGGTTGAGAGGGTTTGACATTGTTTGGTAATGAGAATAAAACACATTGTCATACACAGCAATTTATCTAAAATGAAGATTAAAATTCTCCCAACCTGTATACAAGGATACTGTAGAGACAGTTTAGGAGAATTCAGTAATATATCACATGGCGTGTTTGGGACTGTGAGAGCTAAAAGGGTTTGAACATACGTGTATGAGGGGAAAAGGGTCGTCAGTCCACGGGACAGTGTAAGATGAAAATTATATTTAACACACTTGCCATTTGGAAAACCAAATGAATAGAAATATTTGATTGTCCAACTTTAGGATGTACTGTAACTCCTTGAAAGCAAGGAAAAGTCTGCAGGACCAAATTTGCAGGGAATCGAGCTTTTTTGCTTGAAATAAGATCTAGATTTTCATGACAGTGGTCAGGTCTCCTTTTCTGTTTTCTCTCTTGAGCTTTCTCTCATATTTTTTGCTTCACATGTTTCATCCAGAAAGACCTAATTGCATGTTAACACAAGATATATTTAAATAATTTGTATGTACAAGTGACTAATACAGGGTTTATAACTGGTTGCCAGGGTTCCAACTCAAGGATTGGCATGATGGGGAGGTTTGAAGGATTTTTTTGGTCTGGAATTTTGCCAAAAAAGTCCAAGATTTTTTGGGGGTATTGTCGTCTGGAGCAATGCTTAGCATAAATGATTTTGACTGAAATGATCTGAAGCAAGTTGTCGTCTTCAAGTGGTGAGTACAAAGGTCATATTATAATTCATGATCTGATAAAATAAATAGTCAGTCTATGATGTGACCCGAATATTTCTTGGATATAATTGTACAAAAATACTGGCTTAGGGATATTTTTGGGTATACCTGGTTTCAAGGCTGGGATTTTTTGGGTATGAAATATGAACCTCATTCGGACACCCTGCTCCCCCCCCCCCCATCTATCATAAAAATAGTTGAGTAGGGCCCCTGGGAACTGGTTGCAAAAGTGCCCAACCATAGCTAATGGTATGTAACAGCATTCTGATGCTTGGTTCACACTAGCGACAGGGACGGAACCATGAAATTCCATTCAAACCCTGTAAAATGGAGATGGAACATAAGAGAACGGAAGGGTTTGTTTTCTTCAGTTCTGTCTCTGTTTTACAGGGTTTGTATGGGCTTTTGTGCTTCTGCCTCTGCTTGTCTCCATTGCTAGTGTGAATCAAGCTATAAATTATACTCCTTTGAATATCAATAAAGTCAGTAACTTTGGTAACCATTCAATTTATGTTGTTTTGACAGGGGTCATTCAATTGTGCACAAAAACATCGAAAATATCAAATGAAAATCTGAAACTTCTATGCACCATATTGCAATTTTACATTGTTTTATCAGAAGCCACGCAAATAGGTTTGTGACAAGAAAAGGACAAGGTGTTGATAGAAAACAAATGCGTATGTAATAGAAACATACCAGGTTGTAATGCCCTCTCATCATGGCCTGGTTAGAACAACACTGTATAGTGAGGTAGTGGGTTAGAGAGACCAGTGGTGTACTAGTGTATGACTATACCTAGTACAATGCAACCCCCCGCCCCCCACCAAATTCTTCACATTACTTACTGCCAGCATTTCCAGGTATTTATTGATAGCTTTGGCTTCATCTGGAAACTTCTCCAACATTGCTTCTTTAAACTCCTTCTTCCCTGCTACCATGGGAAATGATCTCAGATTATCAGGGTAGCCCAGCATCACAGTGTCGTAGTTCTTCTCCAGGGGAGCCCACAACAGCTGGCCATCAGTGATCTGGTCAATAAGAAACTTTGAAGCACTGTTGCACTGCATCTCACCAATGCAGTGTATGCCAGTATCAAATTCAAACCCTTAGGAGCATGAGAATAAGGAGTTTAAGGACCAAGTTTATCAAAAGTGGGATTAATATATCTTTCTGCAGATTGTTAAATTATAGGTATGCAACATTTTGTTTGTTCTAAGGACAGATGGTGAAAAAAGAACATGGCCCAGTGTCTTTGAACTTGAACTGTTGAATCCCAGCCACAGCTATGTTTCACAGAAGTGGTGTATCTAGCTGTATACATACTGATGCAATTCCATAACCCCTGGAGAACTCCCCCTAAAAAAGTCAGGGGCACTCACTGGAGGAAAAATATTTAATCCTTAAAAGACAGCAAACTGGGCATGGTCCTGTGAAATTGTACCCTAAAAGATATCAACTAGAGTTACTTTGGTCAATAAAGTAACATAGCTATGTTTATCTGGAAAAAATTGTGACTATACAGTACTTTTAAATACTTTTGTAAGAGCCTTCTAATCGACTTGTCTGTTATTACTCTGAATCATGTGTCGCATTTCAGTACTGTAGACAAAGTCTACATTTTTGTTCGGGTTTTCACATGGAATGTCTCTAGTAGTGATTCTGAATGTTCAGTGATCTCACCGGGAAGAACAGCTGGTCGGCTTAATATGGACCCCTAAAGGAAAGCAATCACATAGAGATACCCTAAAATTTTAAACCCTAAAAGATAAAACAAGCACCCCCCCTTCCCCCTCCCCCCCCCCTCCACACACACACACACTTTGAGTCACTCATAGATGCCAAGTCTCCAGGAGATTCCAGCTTTCAGACCAAATCTCCAGCTCTCCAGCCAAGCAAGCAAAATCTCCAGCTGAGCTTGGGCAAAAAGTTTTGTAATATGTCTGTCATATAAATTGTTCCACAAATGACTAAAACCAGCCATGATCCAAGAAATCATGAAATTGACAAGAAATGTGTCATCAAATCACCTCAGAATTTTCCTGGGGGGCATGCACCCGGACCTCCATAATGAGGGGGTCTTTGCAAGCACCATAGGCACTCAATTAAATCTCCAGCTAGCCTCTCCCTCCAACTTGGCATCTCTGGCGAGTCACTAGTCAGCCCCCCACTTTCAAAGTAGCTCCGCGGTCTTTGCTACTGCCCAAGTTTAGATGGAAAAGAATTGTGCAACACTACAAAAATGTCTGCAAGAGTTTTAATTTTCAGGCTCAGATTTAGAACAAGTTACTTTTAGGTTTTTTTTTATATATTTGTATATTGCCAAATATCTAAGAACAATTTGAGGCTAAATTTGCCAAAAAATAAAAAGCAACGAGCTTCAGTCAAAACTACATGTATCCGATACTTTTTTTTTCTTTTTAAATACCTGTGCAAGTCAACTGGGATCGCACACTTTAAGGTGTTTTACGGTAAGTTCCACTTGACTGAGTTAACTTCAGCATCAATATTGAGAAATAAAATGCAGGCATTTTCTCGGACTCCGAATAACTTTAAATATCTAGAATACAGACCTTGCTTGGTATTGCGATATTGAGAGTATAAACTTGCCTTTTTCGTGAAATGTGTGGCAACATCCCCCGGCCTGATCATGTTGTTCTAGAACAAGAGCTTTCTTGCCAGCTCTGGAAAGGAGGGCTGCACAAGACAAGCCCCCGATACCACTGCCAATAACAATGGCATCTAAATCCTGAGGAACTTTCTTCGCTGCAAAGCCTTGCTTCAGGACCTTGTCTCGCTCCGCCTGATCATGGATCACTGGGGCTGCAGGACGTCGGGTGTCGCTGGCAAAAGGATTTGGGCCACGTTTTGATCTCGATCGGAGCCAGATCACAATCACTGGGACTAAAATAGCCGACAGGATAGACAGTAATAGAGTATACTTAGAACTCGTTATTGTTGAGAGTAGGAAACTGAGAACCGCTTCTACGATTGCCATTCGGGCAACTCTCACAACACCGTTCCTCAACTCCGCAACCCTTGAGCTTTGGCTTTGCCCGCCTGCGGGGTTGCGCAATCCTCTCCAGCGACAGGCTCAAAGGTATCAGAAGACGGTCAGCTGATTCAACCATTGCTAGGTACCAAACTTCCTTTT
>JAOBRH010481703.1:0-10125 GCA_027575125.1 Umimayanthus parasiticus | reverse complement strand
CAGTACAATGCAGCTGAAGAGTAGTCTTCACATAGACTCCAAATTCGCTGCAGAACACATCGGTGGAAAAGAAGCATTTTTGGACAGAACTGTGGAACCTAGCCTGTACAATCGACGGCGTGGTCAGATTAGTAAGCAGATTCAAAGACTTTCCTATCAGCGTGTGTACTGTGTGTTGGCAAACACTACCTATGACGTACATGTTGTGTGAACACTCTTGATTCGGTGTGGGAACGAAATGGTCCGGTTTTATTCAGCTGAAGTGAGTTTTTGTCATTTCTAAATTAGAAATTGGCATTTTTGTCATATGTGGATTGGGTTTGTTGACAAAGCTGTCCGGGCGCCGATGATTAAGATCACAAAATTATGAACAGGAAAAGCTCTTGAAAACATATTTAAATATGTAATACACAAGACTAAAATGTCTCAATGCTTCTGCACTACGCATGCACTGTTTTTAGCGAGTCTCATAAACTATTCCGTTGTCAAGTTTATTTTCAGGGTAAAACAATATAGTTACTTCAGAGTTGAGCTTAACAAGCCAGTTCAAAATAAATTGTGTTAAATATGTCTATAAAATCGTATCACCACAAGATCAATGTGTCGGTTTCTGTAGCAACTTTTCCGTTAATGTTGAGATTATTGGGAAAAAAATTAAAATAAATACTAACTGATTATTCGGTTAGTTTGGGTTTTACTCGTGCAGTAGTTGCGAAAAAGTACTTCACTAAGTCTCTCGACTTAACACAAATTTAAATCCAGCCACTGATGAAGGGAGTTCTGGGGGAACATAGAGATTGAAAAGAAGTCGTAATTATTCTAATATCGCTGCCAATGCAGCTGCAAGCATTTGTTTCATCCGAATCATGATGGTTGGTGTAAACTAAGCTGATAAAATCTGTAAACATTATTCGCATTCTGTAAACATTCTGCAGGGAAAACCCATTTTGATTTTGTTTACCGAGAGCATGTCAGCAGAGAAACACAAGGGAACCAAATATAGCTCTTGGCGATGACGAAAGCCGCTTTGTTTTTCTGTGAAAATCACGTCCCTCTTCATGGGAGATTGCTGGCAGATGTCATAATTAGAGTAACTACAAGGTTATTAACTTTCAGACTCGGTGAAAACTCTGCATACAAGACGTTTATGAGTCAAGGAAATTACTAGAGTTCTTAACAAAAGGTAGATTACTGTTATTTCAAATATAACGATGACAAATCCGACATAATTGTTGCGAGGGCCAAGTTAAATTAAAACTTAGTTTCGCGTTACGTGCTCCAATTAAAACTGCACAAAAATATGACCATGAGAATTATTTACCGAAGGGAAGATTTCGCAAAATTACTATTTCCTAATACATGAACTTATTTCTCTTATTTGACATTATTATCTTCAAAAACACGGGAAAACCAGTCAAACTGAAAGGTGGCATAATTCTGTGATCTCTGAAAAATAAGTTGTGACCCTCGTTAAATTTTAACATAATGTGGCCGGAAAACTGCCGAGATTTGCAAAAATCGAAACAGGTACTGCAAATGTTTCTCAGTAAACGGAGTGGGATTCAACCTTTTTCCATGATGATTTATTTAAATTCTCTCGCGCTATCACGTAGGCAGAAAACAATTTACTGCCGCCCGGAAAAAAATATTTCGCGATCTCCTTATTTTGAATATTGCATGCTATTTAAAGAAAAAAAAATCAGAACACCAGTAAGTGATTTGAAAACCACTTAAACCTACCGAATAGTAAATTTTCCCATGTCAATTTTGCTGTCAGATTTTCAATGAGTCACCTTGAGAGTTAAAATTATATTTCAAGGTACCGGTAAGGGATATCAGTCAAGGAGCTAATTGGAACAAGAAGGTCGCAGTGTGGGGGTCGATACTCTCACTTCATAATTTCGTCATTTTCTTACGAAGAATGCAATGAAAGACTGAAGAGCCGTTGAATAAATTATTGCCGCCTTTAGCAATAGTTCGAAAATTGCGTTCTCTGTTACGTAAGTTCTGCCATTAACTAAACACAAGAGCTAAAGTGACTTAACGCCGGCGGAAAGTTTGTCAGCCCACATTTTAGAATCATACGATACGTAGTTTTTAAATTTTGTTTTGCGTGTTAAGATGCGAAAAGAACCGCTTTATTATACTTTTGCAATTCTTAATTCGTAGACACCTAAGAATACAAGTTACATTAGTGTCCAATAACGGCTAACACTTTAAATCACAGAAGACGAACTCTTGGATAATTTATCCAGTTTCCACTGACGCAAGGAGTTTGAAAAAGAGTGCTTGCTGATTTTTGGAAAAATTTCTTAACTCTCACTGTACTGATATTTTTCATGTCTTTGGTAAGTTATTGACGGTGTTTTCAACACCGAAGTTTTTCGGCCGTACATAAGCAATCAGCGTCGTTGGCAAAGCAACAATCAAAAACACCACCGCTATAGTAGCGAAAAATTTGCGGAGTAAAGTCATAGAATCACGGACGCTTCCTAATTTCCCTATTATCAGGCGTTTTTTTACGCTGGACGTGAAAGATATGACGTATTGAGATTTTTATCTAGTAATGACAGAAATTTGATTAACTCAGCGATAAGTTATTATAAACCCCACTTCTGCTCAAAATTCGTACAAAACTTGGTGCCAAGCTGGGGCGTTGCGCAACTCGCCATCGCGATAAGCGGACAGTACTGTAAACACCAACCTGACTTTGCGAGTGTCACAATAAAATACAAGAACCACTCCAGTACACAATCACCGTTAATTAAATGATTGACAGAGCTGACTTGACGAACAATTTCACAATAGGTATATACACTATGAATATAATACAATTTCCTTTACGGGCTTCAAGATTATACTTTTTTCCTGTGAGATCTTCCGGGGAAAAAATTAAGACAGGCCATATGTCTCAGGTGGTAACAGCCAATCACAGGGCTGGATCAACAGAGTGGGCACATAATGTTGCGGTGATATAATAAGCACACACGTCAAATAATGGCAAACTTTGCATGAGAAAAAACAGTACAAATTTGCTAAGCAACATGAAAATAAAGTATAATTTTACACTATATACTCTCTTCCGTCCATTCGCGGCATGGGAAAGAAAGCGAAAATAGACGCTTTTGTTTTTGACTCGCTAGCCGCCAAAGTGCTAAATATAGTTGCACAGGGATTTTATTTCGGTAGAAACCGCGGCAACAAAAATCCCGCGCAAAAATGAACTGGTTGGCGATATACGATAAGAGCAGCTGATGAAGGCGTGATTGACACACACCTGGTGACTGGAGAACACGTGGTCTGTACTGTGACTTCACTCTTGTCACCTGGTTTTATGATAAACCAAGATTGCTAGCCAGGCCAAGTCCGGCCGCCATATTACTTCGATGGAAAATTGACACCTGCTCTTCACAAAGGCGTGCACTCGTCTTGTGATTGGAAGAACGCTCTCGTTTCCACAGTGATCTTGAATTTCGTTCTTTGGAGAAAAGCAGGTTGCCTTTAACTCAACAGGTTGTTTCAATAAGTGAAATTTATCATTAATTTTTCCAACTTTCCCCTACGGCGAGTTTTTTTTTTCCCGAACTTCATCGCAGAAAGATGGCGCATATTTGCACCTTCTCTAAACATTTTCAACTTAGGATGTAACCCGATTCTGGTATCGGGAATTCAAAATCCACCTTTTTATTATTAATGCTAGATAAAGTTGGCACCTAGTCGGAAGCAAAGAAAATGGATTTCTAATTTAGTAGTTCACAAGGAAAAGTCATCATTTGTGTCAAATATCGAAGTTTGAGACTTTTTCTCTGATCAAGGCTTCGGCGGTATCTGTTAAGAGCAAAGGTTTTACCATCACAGTGGGTGACTAAAGTAGGATTTTCCCTGTGAACCAACAAGAAACAGAAACCAATTATTTCATGTTTCAGCACCGCCCTTGGCCTAATTTCAAAACGAACATTTGATTGTTCACATACATGAGAGAAAGATGCGAATATTTTCTTCTGAAGAAGTTTTGTGGGAATCAAATGGCCCTGATTTGTGGCTAAGTTAGTATTTGAAGCATTACTTTCTGAAGGTTTAATCGAAACAACGAAACACCTAGTTACCCAAGGGATTAAAAAGCGATAATTTATCTCGGCAAACCAAGAAAAACCTATTCTTATTCTAAGTACGCATCATACCCGTGTTTGCGAAATGCAAATTTTCTCGTGTTGTGACACATCGCTGACAAATTAAGGACACTTCGGGGCTTGTCTATTATAAATTCGAACCACCATTGTTCCTTGCACGTGGCGTGCATTCTTAACTAGTTTGGTTGAAACGTCTGCCGTGGCCAGAGTTAGAAATAAATCATGTTGATATTCGGCCTGCACAGATAACAAACATTATAT
This sequence comes from Umimayanthus parasiticus, assembly GCA_027575125.1. Classification (NCBI taxonomy): domain Eukaryota; kingdom Metazoa; phylum Cnidaria; class Anthozoa; order Zoantharia; family Parazoanthidae; genus Umimayanthus; species Umimayanthus parasiticus. Next base: position 5,734 of record JAOBRH010481703.1, on the reverse strand, counting down.
TCCCCAGAGTGATTTAAACTTCGATTTATTTCCAGGGAATAAACTTGTCTCACAACTTCCATGTGTTTAAAACAGGTTCGTGTTCAGTTTTTGACACGCGCCGAAACACTCATTTAAAAGACACAGCAGCAGTGACTGGAATAAGAGAGCGTTAGCCAATCAGTGCGAAGGGGGGCGGAGCGACTCACTGCACTTGCTGCACATGATTGGCTCGCCTGTGTTCAAGCGCGGTGACGTGTCAGAGCGTCGCCGAGAACCAACGCAAACTCAGTCCGGAATTATTAAACATAGAAATTGCCCCGTATCTGCAAGTTTGAGCCAGTCTTCAAAAAGTTTCACACGTAACTTATTAAGTAGCACAACTCACACAGTCTTTTCCTGCAACTAAACCTCGACCGCTTCGATTTCAAACTGAAATCGGGCGCTTGCCTTGCACAGTTAAAATAGTCGGGCTGAATTTGTAGTCGCGTGATTTTTGATTAGGGTAGCAGTTTCTCGCATGGAAATGATGGTGTTCCAAGGAAATGACTTTTCCGCGCCTAGTCCGCCTCAAATCAGCGTTGTGGACGAGGATTCGAACGGTGCAGCAAAGAAGGATATCCAGCATGTCAAGCGGCCAATGAACGCATTCATGGTTTGGAGTCAAATCGAGCGGAGAAAAATGGCGGAAGAACACCCTGATATGCACAATGCTGAAATCAGCAAAAGGCTTGGGAAAAGGTGGAAGCTACTTTCCGAACCGGAGAAACGGCCATTTGTTGAAGAGTCAGAGAGACTAAGAATCCGTCACATGCAGGCTTACCCCGACTACAAGTATAGACCCCGCAAGAAGAAGGCTGCACCAAAACAAAAAAATGGCGCACCACCTACAACAAGCCAAGAAGGTAAAACTTCCACTTCGGAAAGTCAATACTCGCGAAAAAACTTAACCATGTCCCTTGGGACAAAACGGGACTCTTTGCCTGGGAGTCACGGTGCTTTTTCCGCGCTGACATCGCCTAAGAAATATCACTCTCATTCGCAATCGCACTCTGGAGAGCCAGTTTTAAAGAAACAACGCAGGGAGTTAGTTTCACCCATAACACCACCTCCAAATGTTCCTGACGCAATGGGCACCACTCCGGAGGACCCCGTAGACCAACTTTCTCTGTACGAGGATTTTGATCAAGCTTTCAAGACGGCAGAACCGCCCGTACAGCACCAGCAAGCTCCTACCAACAACAACACTGTACCCAGCAGTAACCCTCAGCAGATTCCCTCTTCATGGCCTAACTTGGAGCTCGGAAACTTAAACCTGAACAATATTTCCATGTCACCTTTATTTGATCTTAATAACGCCAATTCGCAGTTCGACTTTCCTGATCTCTACACTCCACCAGAGGTTTCAGAACTGATTCAAGGATCGCAATGGCTTGAGAGCAGTATAGGTCACTTGTAAAACTGCTTCACAAGACTTGAAACTGCCAGAATCAACTCGTAGCATTTGAAGGACACCATTGGACACTAAAGTGTTGTTTTTAACAGCGGCCTTTGCCGCTTGAAAACATTTTTATAAACTCATTCGCGGTCAACTTGCTGACCAAACAATTTTCTAACACTTTCGTCACAGACTTGTGTATATTTTTTTCTTCATGAGAACCGTTCTTGTTTTGTATTAAAATAACATATTCTCCGTTTAGTGAGCATTTATAACACAAATTGTAAAAAGAAAACGGTAAATAATATAAGTGCTCCGTGTTGATGTATTTTTATCAGAAAGAAAGACTCGTGTTAGCTAAATTTCGATTGACGGAGGAAATACATGCAATTATTAAGAAATCAAAAACACTTGCGTGTGGTTCTTATAACTGAAATCCACGGACATGTACATTCGATCAAAGTTTGAGTGCAATTTCCAAAGGAGCGCGCATATTTGAGCAGCTGCAAACAGGGAATCACGTAGTATTCTCTCCCGGACTAAAATTTAGCAAATGGTTACCCAAAGTTTAGTTGTTAAAATTTGTCAAAAGCTGGACGTCGCAACTCCGTGTTTAGCTGCTTTCAACGCTCCGTTGCTTCAGTTGAATTTTTTATGAAGTGAAAGTCTGGTTAATGCTGGTGGGACCTGCCAACCTAACCTGTCCTCAGATACACGTATTTTAACTTTTTCGCACGTGGGGAATGGGTTGCCAAAGCACTTTGTACACAATTTCGCAAACGAGACTACGAGTGAGCAGTGCGCCTTTGAGCTGCCACAGGGGTGGGGTCCTATCAAACAGCTGGGTCGATATTATTTCGCATATTTTAACGTGAAGCCTTTTCTCTATTTAAAAACTGATCAGTAGCGTCAGTTTGGTTTACCGCGCATTTCGTGTTGTTATACATGGGCTGAAGCAAGTTTAGTAAGTTTTCTCAAATGTTGCTCGATTATTTTGTTTGTTCTTCGGTTTCATGCTGATCAATTTAACGGCTTTGCTTCTGGGCACAGCAGACCGACCAAAACAAGCCGCGGTTTGATAATCCTGCTATCAAACCGAGATCACGTACGGATGGTATGAATTGTTTATGAAGTCTATGAAGTACAATGACAGCTCGTTCGATAAAGAGAAAAACAATTTAAGAATTTTCCTGCCAACTAAAATCGCTGAGCATGTCCCGAAAAACACGCTTGACACACGCCAATGTTTAACCGTATACACACGCGGGGAAATGTTTGTACTTGGTTTAGCAAACATAATCTCGCTTGAAATTCCGCGTGCATGATTATTCTTTAAAGAAATTGCTCCATTCAACTGCTAATTACGATTGTCTGTGGAAATTAATAAAATAGATCTGGCCCCCATGGGATGCCAACTGTAAATGTTGGATCCCAGAAAACCATTCTTAATTTTGCATATAAAAATGTTGGTTTCGCGTCTGTCAACAACGAAAAATATTATGGCACGCGTAAGAACGTGCGCTATTGTTTACTAGCCAATCAGAAGGCGCTATCTCGACTGTAATAAACAAAAACAAACAATAGAAGGTCGCGTGCGATCAAAATCGTGCCTTTTGATTGGTTGATGGTAATTGGGAGCACATGCCTTTTACAAGAGCTCAAACAGAGTCTTTCCTGTTGTACAAACTTTTAAAAAAAGTTTTTTTTAACAAGTCCAGGAAAATGCAATTTGTAAAACAATTATGAGCGACTCTAATTTCTTGCTAAAACGAATCGGAACTTACGACTTGAGTGGTATTCGTTTAGGTAAAGGAAATTTTGCATACGTTGAGTTGGCAACGAATCGCGTCTCCCACACGAAGGTTTGTCTTGGCCAAATTTGCAATTGTAAACTCGTGGTAAACATATTGTTTTCTTTGAGTAAATGATAGCAATTAATAATACAAAGTAAGCCATACTGAAAAATTAATTGTTCATAACATGAGGTCAGGTCATATGCATGGTGTTATGCGACAAAGTTAAAATAAGGTTTTTGATCTCTCTTGTAGGTTGCCATAAAAATTATCGATGTACGAAAGATTAAAGATGAATATGTAAGGAAAAATATCCTTCGGGAGGCTCTAATTCTTAAGAAAGTTCACCATCCAAATATTGTACACCTATACGAAACCTTGAAGCAACGTTCTCTGTACTGCTTGATCACGGAGTATGTGGCTGGTGGCGAGTTACTTGGCCATCTTCGAGCCCAGCGAGATTGCAGGTTCAGCGAATCGCAAGCAAGACCAATAATTAGGCAGATGGTTTCGGCTTTGCATCATTTACACGAGCAAGGAATCGTACATCGGTAAGGAACTACAAGATCATTAAGGATTAATTCAGTATACTATTTAAACAATTACAGCTGCTGCACACACTTTGACTTGTACCCCAATTTTTTTGGTTGTTAGTGAAGTTCAATAAATATCGAGTTGCTACGCAATAGAAGAACTGGCTAGAAAAATCCAACTCACACAGTTTTTATACCTTCTTAATCTATTGAAAAAGAACAAGCTTGGAAAAAGTCAGCCTATCAATTCAAGTTCATAAATAATTTCGATTTAGTGACGTACTTTATGTACAGAACAAATTCAAATAGCTGTAGGAAATGGAATTTTCACCGAACAAGAACCCAACTTCGAAAATGGCCCGTTAGAAGATAAGCCATTCATAATTTCACTTGTGTGACTCATTTCATTAAATGCGATTAGCAATAAAATGCACTGACGAAAAGTGTTTGTATTGTCATGTTCTACGCCATTTGCGTTTTTGTCCTTGTGTCTGTCTATAATTGAATAATTTTGGAGAATTAATTGCATAGTTTACCAGGGTTTCCGAGCGACTGAATACATTTTGTTTCTAAGAGGTTTTGTACTTACTTTATTGAGGATGCAAATGACTCAATTTCCGGCGAGATATTGTTCGTCGGTGTTTTTGTAAAAATAATGTAACACTGAAAATTTTTTAAAGGTTAAAATTGTTCGTTTTAAACGCAAAATAAAGCAACGAAATTTATCACGTTATTTAGAATAATGTTGGTTGCGAGTACGCGATTTTTAAGTTCTCGTTCGCAGTTTACTTCATCTAAACCCTTGTAGTTGTACTAAACTTCGTGTGCCTTCGAGAAGCAAGGAAACAACTTAACAACGTTATATGCTGTTCAGTCAAGTGAAAGTGCCTTCAAAATACGTTTATAATATGCCAAGACTAAATAAAATTTTGGACTATTTATAACATATACAAGTCCAAGTTTAAATGCGACTTTTCAATTATGAATAATATTTGAGCAGCTGTAGTCGATATTTTGCTTTTATAATGGTCAGTGCTTTGCATTAGAAAAGATTTCTACTTTCATATTTTTTCTAAATGTTTAGGTTTTGTCTCGATTGTCGACAAAATTAATGAGATCGCAGTCTCTTGACACGCTAAGCAGCTGGAAAGTTTTCACACACCAATATTTAGAAGTGAAAATCTAATACACCCCGCCAGGCGGAAAGCAACAAGTGGTTGATTAATAATTCACAGCACTATTATCCATGGCGACATAAAAGTTTGGTTTGGCTGTCTAGCGGCAAGCCATTCTCCCATGTGTTGACTTCACGTCTAATTAATCTTTCAAGATAATACTTTGGAACTAAAACTAACCTGACATTCAATTCTGCGCACTCGTTAACCGTGAACTCTGATAATTTTAAAAACCTCTACCGATTCGAAGCAAATAAAACACTGAAGTCTTATTAAAATACTGCAGAAAGAGAAAATTTCATTTCAACAACTTAATATAGGTGATGAAAAAGCGCTTGCCTAGTGTCTCAAAATGTTTCTGACCTATGCCTTGATGGAAACGCACACCTAGCAAGAAATGTTCCAAACAATTTAAATTGAGAACTCATTTAGCAGCTGTTTTCAATTTTTCACTAGCTCCGTGAGAAAAATATGCAAAAAAATCTTTTAACTCGGAATCTGTTTCAAGAATATCATTTTCAAGGTGGGAGTGAAATTAGATTATCGTTTTCCAGGCTGCTATTCTACATTATCAGTGGATGTGTACATGTAGTTGAGCAAGATCAAAACATGGTAAAAATGTATTAAAATATTTTTTCAAAACAGCGAAGTTATAAGATCAACATAAATATTGCCTAGTTCTTAACTATAATAATGGACATTTTGCATTGGACGTTGTGAAGTAATTTTACGCAAATCGCAAAGCGAAACATTTAGTTATCTTTCAAAAGTTCGAAGTTCGGAAAATATTATAAGGGGATTGTTACACCATTTACT
>JAOBRH010481481.1:0-10126 GCA_027575125.1 Umimayanthus parasiticus | reverse complement strand
CCCCCCGCCGTAAATACATGTTTTCTAACAATTTCAAGAAACTTTGTTGCAATTTTGCTTAAAATATGGCTTCCGAAATTCGAATGATTGGCAGACTTGTCCAATATCTGTTGCCATAGCAACAGTTTTTAGTTCGGAAATTCAAGGGGACGGTCCAAATACGCCTCCCCCACCCCTCCCCGTAAGCGTCGGCGTTTCTATACAAAGCCTAAACCCCTGCGTACGAGTTAAAATTTGTCAATTTGGATAAAATTCTACCCTGACCTGTATTTTTGTTATAACGATTCGAAAAAACTTGCTGGCCTATCAAAAATTTAAAGATTTCCGCAAGCCACCATGCTGGAATGTGAGCTGTTTGGTTGTAGCGCCAGGTCCCCACTCGTTCGCTTTCATTGTATTCACCAAGATGAAAGACCGACACGGCAACCATTTACGTTTAACTCGAGTGGCAGTTCTGCAAACAAAACTATTCATTAAGTAACAATCTGCATAACAGGTAGGCAACCTATTGTTCTGTGGCATTTCGTTCTTCCCATATTGAAATGTTTATATTATCGTACTGAAAACACATCATATCAGGTGATCAACCTATGCACGACATGGTTGTCATAAAACTAGTTTTTAAAGCAACATTTATTTTGTGCTTCAACATTTCGACCGATATGCTAGAACTCTAAAACAGTAGCCAGGAAAAGTCGCAATTTTCTACGTTCCCAACACGGAAATTTTGTTGAATTAGAACTCACAAGAGTTTTTACTTTAGAAAAGATAATGAATTAATGGACTAGAGAGAGAGAACTGCGTCAGCTGATTATGAGGTTAAAATAGATTTTCATGCATTTTACTTTAACCCTTAAACGGTCAAGCTTTTTGGCCAAGCATATGTCGTTGAGGGGGGATGTTCGGTGGCCCATAGGAGTAAAAGCAAAAAAAACCCACAACGCAAATAGAAAATACTACAACGCAAATAAAAAAACCACAACACAAATAAAAAGCCACAACGCAAATAAAAAAACACTGAACGCAATTAAAAAAGCCACAACGCAAATAAAAAACCTACACCGCAAGTAAAAAAACCGTGCGACACACGACAAAAAAGACATAACTCAAACAAAAATAGGCGGCATATCCCATGTTAAATGACAATAACAAAAAATACAGCACGATGGCGCTGCTCAGTTCCAGAAGAAGAGAAAGTAGCCTTTCTAGAAAATAGAACTGATTGAACTTTTTCCTTTTCCAGGAATTTCATTGCCGCTGAAGTGTTAGTACCGAAGGGAATCCTTCACAGAAAATAGCAATAAATCGTTTTTTATCACCTTAGATGTGTTTTAGGGATGGCTCTAGTAATATAAGCAAACAGTGGAGACGTACATAAAGTTATTTTTGCTGGTGTAAAAATGATGCCCTTCGATTATGTTAATCATATTTTTGTATGGTCGGACAGCAATTTCGACAATGATGGTGTGGTTACTGTTTCGTCCTAACCACCTAATTTTGCTGTAAACCTGCAAAACAAATGCCATATTGAAACAAATTTGAAACGTTTACCATCTTTGGTGCTTGCTGTTATATGCATGTTCCTGTGTTTGGTGAACGATAAATACATCACTTTCAGAAACTCTTTGTATTTAATACATTCACCTTTACGGGAAACAGCGACTGTGTTTGTTTTAAAACATTCACATGTTCAATTTCTCAGTCGAACTTTTTAAACGGCTATAATTCCTTAAATGCGCTAGCTCAATATTCAAATGCATTACAGAAATGGAACAATTAAATATAGCTTTGGGAGCTACATGCTTCAAAATGATTGCCGATGCTTGTTTCATTCAAAATTTCGAGCTGTTTGGGGAGACGTTTCCTTCCTTCCCGCAGTTTACCTTACACTACACAGGAAACATCGCCAAAACAACATAACATGACAGGGGACAACACCAGGCAATATTTTATAAACTTTGTTTACTGCAGTGCGTGTTTTTGTATTTATTTCAATTTCCTCAACAAACTCTTACATGCATTAAATTACTTGTTCCAATTTGTGCTTTGGCTTCTAAGACTGTCAGATCTATATATGAACTAAATGAAAAACCCGAAACAGCAACGTAGATATGAACAAGCTGTGAACTCGACAAAGCATCTCACACTTTTTATTCATGATCTCAACTGCTACTCCAATTGCAACTTAAATAACTATTTTTTGACACATGAAAGTTCTCTGTCAGTAGAATGTTAGACAACAGAGTCATTTCTAAAATGCTAATGCCTTGGTGCGTGTCGCAAGGCTAGCACAAAAGTTACTCATTATATATCCTATAATCTCAAATGCTTTGTCTATTCTAACATAGTATCATTAGTTCTCACAAAGACTTCTGTTTTACTATTCAGCTATTCTCAACGGCAACAACATCAACGGGGAAAGCTAGCGTCTTTTGAATCTTCTCTGTTAATCCTACGAACAGTTTTCTTGAGTGTTGACTGTCCAACAACTTCATTTGGTAATCTGCTCACCCAAAAATATAATCAAAGAGTCCAGATATCTTTTGGCCAACAAACTCAATAAATTCGCGAACTTTCTGTGCGATAGCCTTGAACTTATCCTTGATCCATTTCCACAGGTCTCGGAAGAAGTTCTTGATGGCAGTGAACAGATCGCCAATCCAACTGATTAACTTCTGAACAACAGTTGTTGTCCAAACAACAAATTCCTTGAATTCGCTACTCTTCCTCTCGTAGGTTGCTTGAGCTGCGTTGTACTCTGCGACGCTTCCAAAGTCTTCTCGTTTCGGTTTCTTTGGTTTCTTTTTCAGTACATCAGCTCGCATAGCGTTGGATTCTCTCAAGAACGTCTGATTCAATTCGTCAAAATTGCTGTTGACAAAGTCGTCCAATTCGTCTTCGTCCAGCTGTTCGACCTTCTCTTTGATATTTTCGGCGGCTTCGCAGAACTGGCTTTTAGCCCGATTCTGAAGTCGCAATACTTTTCTCCTAGTTTCATCTTGATTTGACGCTAATGTTGTTACTGTGCGGGAAGCCATAACATGACTGTACTTGCTTGTAGTGGCGAGTTAAAAAAGGCGCACCGTTTGTTACAACACAATTTTGCTACGGTTCTAACTGTGGGTGTGGCCGACTGACGTAAGTTGTTTCTCTGGATAGACTGGTAAATCAGGTTAAAGTGTTTAAAAGTAAAGAGCCAATAGAAGTTTGATGACGTTAATATTTTAAGCATTCTTATTGGTTATCTCTGGTTAATTGACAATGCCCACCTCCAGGGAACTGGATGATTTACAAATCGGCGTAAACTTCCTTTTTGCAGTACTAACAGCGGATCGCGTCACCGTTTTTGTATAAGCTAATACAGTTATTCTCTTCAATCTCGGTTAATAGTGGTTCACAGCGTCGTTGATTATTCAGCCACTATTAACCGTCTCTTCCGAGGTGGTATTTTTCCAACCTCCCCTCCTAATTATGCTGATTAATTACCGATTGACTTGAAACTTGCATGAACATTGCAAACTTGGTCATAGTTATCAGTTGATATTTCGTTCATCTCCGAACTGCTAATATTTTCCATAATTAATTAATGAATGCCGTGACTTTGGATCACGCAGAAGATAATTATAAATTGTTTCTTATCACATTCGATGTGTTTTTGGCAAAGCTCCAGTAATATAGTCAACTAGTGAAAACATACCATTACGTTCGGGGTTTTTTTTTGCGTAAAAATGGTGTCCTTCGATTATGTTGTCCATATTGTTCTATGGTCGGACAACAACTGAATTTCGACGTCTACGACGTGATACTGTTTTCATAAAGTAGCTTTTTTACCAATTTTACTGTAAGCCCTCAAAATAAATGCCTCACTGAAACGAATTTGAAACTTTTTACCATCTTTTGTGCTTGCTGTTAAATGCAATGCATATTCCTGTGTTTGGTGAACAATAAATACATCACTTTGAGAAACTCTTAGAATTTTGATAGATTCACCTTTCAAAGAAACAGTGACTCTGTCTTATTTTAAAACGTTCATATATTCAATCTCTACTTTTCAATCGGCTAATTTCTTGTATGATCCGACAGCAATTTCGACGTTACTGACGTGGATATTGTTTTTAACAAAGTAGCTTTCTAATCAATTTTGCTGTAAACCTGCAAAATGCCTTACTGAAGCGAATTTGAAACTTTTTAGCATCTTTTGTGCATACTGTAATATGCATGTTTCTGCGTTTGGTAAACAATAAATACACCACTTTCAGAAACTCTTTGTATTTAATACATTCACCTTTCTTGGAAACAGTGATTCTGTTTGTTTTAAAACGTTCACATATTCAGTTTCTCAGTCGAACTTTTTAATCGGCTAATTCCTTAAATCGCTAGCTTAATTTGCAAATGCATTACAGAAATGGAACAATTTTAAAAGTATAGCTTTGGAAGCTACATGCTTCAAAATGATTGCCGATGCTTGTTTCATTCAAAATTTCGAGCTGTTTGGGGAGACGTTTCCTTCCTTCCCGCAGTTTACCTTACACTACACAGGAAACATCGCCAAAACAACATAACATGACAGGGGACAACACCAGGCAATATTTTATAAACTTTGTTTACTGCAGTGCGTGTTTTTGTATTTATTTCAATTTCCTCAACAAACTCTTACATGCATTAAATTACTTGTTCCAATTTGTGCTTTGGCTTCTAAGACTGTCAGATCTATATATGAACTAAATGAAAAACCCGAAACAGCAACGTAGATATGAACAAGCTGTGAACTCGACAAAGCGTCTAAATCTTATTATTTATGATCCCAACTGCTACTCCAATTGTAACTCGAATAACTGTTTTTTGCCGCACAAAGTTCTCTGTCAGTAAAATATTAGACAACAGCGTCATTTCTTAAATGCTAATTAATGCTTTGAAGAGTGTCGCAAGGTTAACACAAAAGCATCTAGCTGTTACTCATTACATATTATACCCTTATCTCAAATGCCAAAGTCCTTTGCAAAGGACTTGCAAAGTCCTCTGTTTTAGTAATCACTTATTCTCAACAGCATTGACATCAACGGGAAAAGCTAGCGTCTTTTAAATTTTCTCTGTTAAACCTGCGAAGAGTATTCTTGAGTGTTGACTGTACGACAACTTAAACTGTCCAGATATCTTTTCACCAACAAACTCACAGAACTTTATGTGCGATAGCCTTGAACTTACTCTTGATCCAATTCCACAGGTCTTGGAAGAACTTCTTTGATAGCAGTGAACAAATCTTTAACCCTCTCTCTCAGGTGGTATTTTTTCACCCCTTCCCTCTCAGGAGGGGGGGGGGGGTTGTATCGACCCCCCCCCTCCTTAATTTCGCTAATAAATTATCGATTGACTTGAAACTTAGCATGCACATAGAAAATTTGGTCATGATTAGTAATCGATAATTTGTTCAACTCTTATTGCTAATAAATTTACATAATTAATTTATTTATTTATGCCATGACTTTGGATCTCTTTTGGTACAAAAGTAAGAAAAACTAAACAGCTCTCATAAAGACAAAATAAATCCAAACCACATAAAACAATCACTACTATTTCGGTATTATACCAATATATTTGTATCAGGCTTGAGAATGCAATTAATATCGATTTTTCAAAGGCTATTGCGGATTTATAGAGACTTTGCACGGAAAGCCTTCATTTGACCTAGAAATTGAGCGCCTTAAAGATTAAAAGCAAAACACTTGACCGAATCTACTTTATGTCTCAAGTGTTTCAGGAACATAGTCATTGTTATGAAGTTGCAAAATGGCAGTCGCCGAGGCGCTTTAGTTGTTGTTGTTTAACGATATTCAGATCAAGCAATAGGTTACGAAACGGTCGTTGTGTTTGACACGTTCCCATTCAAACGGCTTCCGGTCTATTGTGCGAACCTTTTCCAGTGGAGCGGGAGGTTTAAATTATTCAAAAGTGGAGTCAGAGTGACAATTTATGTCCCGCGAGTGAGATATTGGGCATTTGTGGTCACACAGATTTTCAAATTGTTGTTGCACGACAAAAATACCGAGAGAGAGTACGAGCGTCACCTTTTTGTCACAAGAGCTCATCATGAATATTTAAATAATGACAGCAAACGATTCCCAAAACTTGACACCTGAACAAAAGGCACACCTATTGTTCGTACTCACTCAACAAAAACGCAAGCATAATATGGGTTTGATCAACAAGGTTGATATGGTATGTTTGTCGCCTGTGGGATATAGTGTTTAGCTGACGTTTCGAGCGTTAGCCCTTCGTCGGAGCTGACTGGAAAAAACGCAAGCAGTCTATTGTCCATTGCTTGATACGTTCTGGATGAAGACTTTTCAGTAACAGGAAATGGGGATGACATTTTCATTTCTTCAGCGATATGTACATTTATGCGTCAAAATCTTCAGCACAATTAACATTTTTTTGAGCGAATGATTCCGTCTTACTTGCCAGACGAGTTCATGTAGCATTTCAGAATGTCCAGGACGACGATAGAGACTATTTGATTATCATACATGGATGTAGTTAAAGCTGTATCATGTATGTAGAGTCTGCAAAGGAAATTTAATTGGTAAAAAAGTCGTTCTTTTAGAGCATGTCGCTGTCAGCTATTTTCACACCAATGACGCGGCATATTTGAAATTACAAATAAAGTGTCAGCTGTTGTCACAAACTAAGCAGAGATAAACATCAATCTTACCACTTAAGTAGATGTCACATTCATGGTTAATGAAATCATTTGTATCAGAAGACAAAAAGGCATAATTCTGGCATTGGTAGTTGCAACTGACCGCCTCCAATCTCCGCTGGCCGTGACAGCAACTCGCGGTTAGTAGCCTGGAACTGGTAAGAACATGAAATGGTACATAAATTTCCCGGAACTTCCATTTCGAACTTCGGAATGGAAACTTAGGACAACCTTTTCAGATTTTTCACTTTTTCCGGAAAATTTTCACTGGAAGATTCCCAAAAAGTACGTTTCATTTACTTTCCAACTAGAATTTCCGGAAATTTTTGGTAAACGGCAAGTCACTGCTTTCTGCCATTTTTTTCATATCTGTAATTGCTCCCATCCAAGCTTGTCCAGGAGAACATTTGAGCTGGTGTTGTAAGTTGATCGTGTTAATTAACTAAAGGATAAACCCTCGGTCCCGGAGATAAAGTTCAAGGTGACGAGTTTCAATGCAGAAGGACTGTCTATGGCAAAGAAAACTTACTAACCTAACTGGATACCGATGTACTTTGTCTCCAAGAGACAGACAAAACTTCTGCACCTCCGTAGATCTCGGGCATGAACCTTGTGATATTTCATGGTAGCCCTGTCCACGGAAGCGCCATCTATGTACAAGACACGACAACTGTAAAAAATAGTTCTGACCACTCTGTTGATGATATGGAAATACTCAAAGTTATGGCCGATAAAATAATCATTACATCTGTCTAAAAGCCGCCCCCTATCTCGTTCAAGTGGCCTCACTGAGACCTCCTGACCGACGACGGAGTGCACCTGGTCATTGGAGACTTCAACAGCCACAGTAACAACTGGGGATACAGTAACACCAACAAGGTGTCGAGCGTGTAAAGGAACGAGCTTTGGAAAGGAACTTTGTGATTCTGAACAGAGCAAAGGATAAACTATCCTTCCTTAGTGCCCGCTGGCAAAAGGGCTATATCCCAGATGGCTTTTGTGTCCTCTCGACACCACTAGAACTTTGAGAAGTATGTACATGATGCCATACCTAAGTCTCAACATAGGCTCATCACTGTGCATCTTACCCCTGTCGTCAACCATATCACCAACAGAAAGCCACAACCCAGATTCAACTACCGGAAAGCCAAGTGAAAGGACTTCACGTCAGACCTTGAAGAAGGAATAGAAGACATAGTCCCAACATTTGAAGGCTATGAATCTTTTCAAAGACTAGTCTGGGACGCTTCGAAGAAAAACATCCCTCGCGAATGTAGGAAGCAGTACATCCCTGGCCTAACTGACACCAGCAAAGAAATTTACGACAGGTAAATCGAAGCCTATGAGACCGACCCATTTGCCGAACAAACTGTTGAACCTTGGAGAATCCTACTAGCATCACTCGGTGAAGCAAGAAAGGAACGCTGGCAAGAAACCATCGGTGGATTGGATGTGGCACACAACAGTAGGAATGCTTGGAAGACCATCAAAAACTAAACTCTGACCAGGAACCAGATCAATGTATTGCAGCAGTGACCCCAAACCAAGTAGCAAAACAACCAGATAACGGAAAACCCCAGAACAAGGAACGTGGCTACGTCAAAAGGATGAGAGGAGGAATTAGCCGCGCCCCGGAGGAAAGCGATGAGATCTCCCTTTCATTCTCCCGCGACGAGTTGTTTGCTGGATTGATCACCTAAAAACCGGCAAAGCATCGGGACTTGATGGAACTAGTGCAGAAATGATCAAACAATTCGGTGACAAAGCCCTAGATTGGCTACTAGAGTCGTTCAACAATTGCGCTAATGGACTACTCGCCTACTCAAGATGTGGCGACGTGAGCTATTATCTTGAAAGTCTGTACCATCAGAATTCTGTGTGTATTTTCATTTTCAGTTGTGTGTATTTTCATCTATATTAGATTTGTTTTTATTGTTTTTGTACTCTATTAATTTAGCTTTTTTTTCGGGAACCCGTTATTGGATCCGTGTTCTGTGGGTTAATCCCTGCCTCCGCTGTCGAATCTTGTAAATAAATAAAAATAAATAAATAAATAGGAATCAAACAGAAGTTTAATTTAACTACTCCAATAACTGAAGCAGATTTTCCAAACTTTGAGTGGAAGAGTGTAACTTAACAACGAGGTAGGTTCCATCTGTATCTCTTGGCCACTGCGCCCCACCAGGGCCATAGCTAGCGTCTGGCAAGGGAAGGCAAATGCCCTCCCTAAATTTTGGACCGGAAGATATTTACTTGACCGGAAGTTAATTAAGGAGTCACTTTTCAGTAAAATGCAGTGATAGTAGGGCCGTAGCTAGCATCAGGCGGGGAGGGCAAATGCCCCATCTAAATTTTGAGTCTAGCTACAGCCCTGCCAATGGAGTCTGACGTTAGTTAGATTTGTTGACTAAACTGTGTTCTTTCAACCGCTGTACAAACTTTCCGAGCCTGCTCGCTTGCCACTACTTTGAATGGCACGTTTTAGCCTTTGCCAAGTAAATAACTTCCATGAGAGCTTTGGAAGTTATTTATATTTCAAAATTGAAACCTGATTTAAACAAACAAGTTTTCTCTTTCCGCCTTCTCCTGTTCCGCAAGGGTATCACCTAGTTTTCAAGTTTCCATAGCTTTTGTTTCGGAGAGTTTGTGTATATAAGCACAATGAACAAACCTGGAGATGTGATCATAGCATGGAAAGGTTCAAGTAACTATACATACATTTCATATGGAGAATTCAATGTTAAATTGCTACAGCACAGCACATACGCAGGCGCACATTGCTTGCTCACTGGCTGTGACGGTTTAACGACGTTTTTTCTCATTTTCTGCCTAGCAGCTGTTTCAAGATCTTTGTTGTTGAACGAAGTTCGGAAGCAAAACCTATCGCAGTCACTATTGTTGAGGGTATCTGTCCTTTTATCAATTTATCTATAACAATAATAATAATAATAATAATAATAATAATAATAATAATAATATAAAAATAATGGTAAATAATTTATTAGAGCATTTTCACTATAATTAGTGGTTCTTCACAGATCTCTAAGCCTATGCTAAAATTACAGTATAGGCGATATAGTTTAAAGGCCAGCATTACAAATACTTACAAGTCATAAATAAAAAGATCTAAAAATCTGTTCTTATCTTTGTCTGCATCTGCTCAGTTGGCCTGGTAACAAGTGTTTACCTTTCAACTTTCCATTTCAAGATGGAGTGCTGTAGCTATGGGAGGGGGCAGGGGGAGGGTCTGGGCCCTCCAATAATTAAGGACGGAAAAAGTATTTTAAATAAATGAGTTCGCCTTATATATGAGCTAGTGTTTAAACTTTTTTGCATTTGCAGTGATTTCAGGAATGAAAATTTCAAAAATTTTCTGGGGGTTTTACACCAGACCCCCCCAGGTTTTGCAAGTTGGGCCCCCTAAAAACA
>JAOBRH010481370.1:0-10126 GCA_027575125.1 Umimayanthus parasiticus | reverse complement strand
TACGGCTGGGTAGCTTGGGTTTTTTTTCTTATCAGTTTTATTTTAGTAGTGGGAGTGGTGTGGTGAGTTAGCAGCCGGGAAATTGAGTGGGGTTACTTATTTATCTGGGGTTGAGGGGGAGGGGAGGGGTTAGGTGTCATCCACGATTTTATATCCTTTATCCATTACAGTCCACTTTCGATAGCTCGAGCTAAATTCGTACTCCATTCAAGTCATTCTTTCACTGATTTTCTCTCGATAGCTCGAACTGCCGACGACTCAAGTTGAGAATTTTTTGTGTATTTTCAAAACTTGTGCCTTTTTTTTAACCGTGACCTTTATTTTGATTTATATTTTACACGCGTATTTTCAAGCGAACCTTGTGACTCGTCACAGGATATCCCGCGGAGTCTTGCAAAGTCGTAAAAAGTCTTATTTTTGATTTTGTATTTTTTCTGCATTGAAAATGTTTTAAATTTGCCAAAATTTATCCTTGAGAAATAAAAGGTCTGAAATTGTATCTCAAGGTCAAGGTTTGAAGATTGTTTACACATAGTCGTAGAACTAGAAGGCGCTCGCTACTTTCCTAGTTCTATTCCATAACTACTGTTGTATGGTAGAACTTGGGTTATAAGTTACATAAATTTGCCCGTATTGTAACTTTTGAAAAGAAGATTGGAGAAAAATTAGATCTTAAATTTTCCAAATTCGGCTCTTAAAAAGCCTTAATAGTCTTAAATTTTGTGAGCTACTAGTTGCAGGAACCGTGATGAATGTTGTGTGAGTTGGAGTAAAGGTTTTTTTTTTTATTGTCGTAACAGGGTGACAACGTGTGCGAGGAAGTGGCCCCCCAGGAAGTAGACGGTCAATACGAGTTTAATGCCAAGGACAGCGCGCCTGAAGAAGGATTCAAATTCAGCTGAACACCACTGACAACGACCACGACACGAGAGGACAGTGATGCACCCCGTTATAGTGAACTGAGAGTGGAGTGACTACTGTATTGCGAGAGACATTACCTTACCAATTCTCCAATCCTGCCAATCAAACGAGCGTGCGAGAAATGAGAAGAGAGCCCCTGAGCGTGCGCGAACAAACTCGAGTAGTTGACATTTCACAAACGGAGAAAACGAAATAATCCGTGCGACAATACAGGAAAATTTAACCGTGCTCGGAAATCAGACTTTTATAAGCAGCAGAAAGCCAGAAGACGCTGCAAAGGAAATGGATTCTGGTCTTCTGACTGGAGTTTTCGTTGTGATTTGCGGCGGTTAGCTTGAGAAGTCAAACAGTCAGTCTGTTGCACACACCGTAGAACGAACAATTTAACGCGAAGTGCTTTGAGAGCATTCAACCAGTGAACTGTTTTTAAATGAATGGAACTTGCCGCGAGACTGTGAACTCTACAAACCCAGGTCCAATTGGTACCGCCCTTTAGATTTTTTAAAAGAATGACAAAGTCACAAAGTCCTTGTCATTGCTAAGATAAACCACGTATAAACAAGACTGGACAGTACAAGTTTAATTAAAAAGTCCCGTCGGCTTCGAATTTTGGCCTTTCTTGACAAAGAAGAAATGAAGATTGACTGGACACTTTAACCGCCGACCATCGGCGGCATGGTTTTATATATATAGTGATCTTTGAACTGCTAAGCAACAGTATTGCCCGCCGTAGAATGCTGATAACCACGCGTAGTTTCCTCTTTAGAATTTAATATTTGGAACACAGTGGTGGATTTAGTACTATCTTTCGAGCGTGACTTCTCTTCGCTGTTTCTCTTTATCAAGATTGCCGATTCATTGTACAGACAACGAGAAATCTCGACCAAGTATTTTAACTGAAAACAGACAATGATGACATGGTTTTTGTGACGATAAGTCAACGGGAATGTCAATGCTGTTTCTTGTTCCAAGAACCCTTGGCATTGCTTACTGCTTCACGTATTGGACGACAGAATCTGGAGTTTCCGTATTGTGAGCGTATAGAAGAAAAACATTAAGTCTTGCATTGTTTTTACCTGTATCGAGCGACAAATTATTAGACCAGGAAGAGAGCGCTCTTGAACTTGACCGATTACTTTTATTGTTTTTATATAATTACCTTTCGAAAACAAAGAGGGAGAGACACCTCATATTCTCAGCTGTAAAACATCGTGTATTCAACTTCGGTCGCAAAATATTTCCATCTTAACATGTGTATAACGAAACAAAATGAATGGGCAAGTTACTTAGGGAAATCGAGTCCTATACCAGGTCGAGATTTTGTGTCTAATGTGTGGGGGGAAGGTGTAAGCTTCACAACACGATGTTTCACAGCCTCGGTGCGAATTGACAAAAAAGGAATATTTTTGTTTAGAAGACTCTCTTGTCAGTCAATTAGGTTTACAGTAGCACACCAGCAACGAGAAATCGCGCTGGCGAATGTAGGCCTTTGAATTATGCTAAACTTGAGTGCAGCCATACATTCGACTACTAATTTTACTTTGACAATTGTATGTCCAACAGGCCTAAGCTGGCTGGAGAAATATTACTGAATGTTTTTTGCTCCAAATCGAGGCTAATTTAGTTTGGGTGCATATTGCTGTTTTTCGTTTGGTAAGTACAAATGGCCAACCTTCGCAAGTCTATTTCTTTGTTGTTGGTTTTAAAACATTTATTTAAGAAGTGTTTTCAGGCTGTGTGTGCTAAGAAGCTGGGCGGTAAAATCGCTCTAAAGAGCTGTATCTTGAGTTTTTTTTATTGCTATTGATAGTAAACTTTTATCCTCATTTGTTTGATGTGTCGTGTGTCTTGTCAAAACAGTTGGAAGAGGGAGAGGGAAAATAAATTTCCTTCTAATATTGTCGCTTTCAAAACGTGAGTCTGGTGGGGGATTTTTTTACTTTGAAGAACACCTCCACTGCAAGGACTAAATAGTGAGAATTTTTTTTATAAGACTTATCGAATCGATCAGTTACTGTAAGATTTTTTGCCATGAAGTATTTAAATGCAAGTTTCTTTCATTTCCCCCGAATTCAAGGCAAACATTTACTTGAACTTATTTAATACAGTACGCTGACACACATGATTGTAGGGAGTAAGAAAACGATATTCCGGTTAATTTCCGAGAATCTTCAATAATGAGCAAAACTTTATCCAAACAACTGGACCAATTGAGAACTACACGCTTGAATTCACACTCCGATAGCCTACGTTTGTTTAACAACAACCTGTCCACCAGTTTTAAAATTTTCTACAGGTAGTCTTACAAAAAAGTGAAAAACAAAAAAAAACGTTGCCATGTGGCTGATATTGCTTTTATGTTAACCTCGTTTGTCTGGCACTGAGCTTTCGTGATTACAGGTTAACATTTTGTCAGCAAGAGACAACTAGGCGCGCAGAACTGTCTTGCCAGTTGACTTTAAAGTTCGATAGGAAATATTGGGGCTACAGGTAAATTGCGGAAGTTTTGTCTCCCGAGGTGTGGGCGGACGATGGGGCGTCCATTCAGTGTCTTGAAAATTGTACAAGAGATACATTTCCTAATCGATTTTTGTTTTTGCTTTCAGCAAATTAGACATTCATCGTTCAGTTAAAGAGATTAATTGACGTTTGTGAAATTTTAAGTTGTCTTCTTATTAATTCAACCCTGACTCCTTTGGCGGTGTATTGGGCTATTGACAAAACGATTTGGCGGTGGTTTAGAAAGAAAGAGTATGACCCGCCCGACTAAGCCACACTTTATTGAACATTCAACGCTTCCCCTGAAATCATTTGAAACAATTCCGCAGAACAGGGAACCGTTTAATAGCTGTGTATCCTCAGTTCGGTGAATTTCGAAGTTCTTTATATTTATAAAAGATATCAATAAAACGCCAAACGCTTGACTTGACATGCAAGTTATTACATTATCAGTATTGACTGCGAGTCTTTCACACAATTATTCAATTAGTATGCAACGTCTAGTGTTCTAGCTGTTTGTTTTTACTTTCTGTTTACGTTCAATCCAACAACACGCTAATTGTCATGGCGCGGGGCTTTTCTGTGCTTTTCGCGATGAGTTAGCGGGAAAAAGCGGTGGAAAGTGAAGGAATTTGGAGGAAGATTCACTTTCAATTTTCACCCCTACACTGGAACACACGCAGAGTGATGTCATCCAGCCATAAGTTTAATTAAACTCGAATGATATAATGATGGAAAGACTCCTTATTATTATGGTAATAGCGAAAGCAAAGGATTATCGCTTTATGTAAACATACAATAAGGGAAATGTGTTAATGTGTAATTTGACTCACTCGCCCACCTCTGCTCGCCGAAAGACTCTGCCCGCTCATTGGTCTAAACTCGAACTTGTATCGACTTGAGATAAACGCTATTAATTAAATAATTAACGGGACAAACTGTGCTTAATTAACCCAATCAAAATGTTGAGATGGGCCTAAATTTCCAATATTCGACTCTCGGAAAGTCTTTGTTGGCGGCAGATGGCGCGCTCAGCTGTTAAGAGTATTTGCAGTTCAATAGGGTTTTAATTTAAGTTTATTAGAAGCGAGTATTTGGAGATTAGCCATCAAAGCGTGCGATAGAATTCATAATATCGGGCTTGATGCTGTCAGAATTGGAAAGGCGAAGCAAAGTGTGAAAGAGTCAAAAGCTGTCCTATTAGAGGGCGTTTTGTTTGGCACACTTGACCTCACACAAGTGGGGCTTGAGTGGCCCTTGTGTTTGGGTTGACCGAGCGCAACTATCTCGAACACGCGAATACTTCACAACTGTGCAACTTTTTTCTGCCTACTGAACTCGGAAACCAAATCAAAAAGCAGTCAGTTTTCACTGGCACTGGCAAAAGGTATGTCAAATCCCTTACTTACACTGTCGGTATCGGACTGTACGGGGTCTTGTTTGTGAAAGGTTCACGTTTTAGAACAAACACATATTGAACTGCCGGCCAAGCGCAGGGAAAGAACTTGGAGGAAAACATGTTAATGAGAAAGATGTTATTTTCACCTTGTTGTCGGCTAGTTGATCAAACAAGATTACCGTAATTACAAACGTAAAGAGTATGCAAGCTGTATCATGGATCTGCCTAATGAACTTTCATAATTTTGTTAATTTCATTATCAGCTAAGTGGTTGCTGGCCAATAGAATCGCACGTGTAATGCCGGTCTTTTCTTTATTAAAGTGTGGCTTTCCATTGTGACATTTCATTTAGGAATTGGCAAGAGAATGGAAAGCGAAAATACAGTTGTGCCAAGCAGTGACGAGCCCGCGACGGCGAAAAACAATCCTAGCGTGAAAAGCAGCGCGCCAGCCCGCGTCCATGTCCCGAGTCCGTACAGTATAGACGGGTTGTTGGGGCTTGGCTCGACTAAAGACACCACTAATCATAAACAGGAAAACGATTGCAGTCCAAAGAAAAGGGAGCCCTCAAGATCGGCAATGGGGCACACCAGCCTTGCTTCGGATTCAACAGGTATTGGGTGTGCGACTACAAATCTGTGCTTGTTTTTATCTTTAAGGAATGTCAGTGTAGTTTATAATTAGTCTGCTCGAAAAATTGCGATGTGTTGGAACTGACGGTTATACTCTATAGTTCTGTACAATACTGTCGTACATTGCAATCTTGAAGTAGACTTTTGTCCCGTGGTAAATGGAGTTACCTTCCATCTCACTTGTTTCGTCATATCCCCATTAGCACCTATATTGGTTATAAACAGACTTCAGACTTGCTGGTCTCTTGTGCAGCCGTCAGTGCTCGAAAATTGGTGCAAGTTTGTCGGGCTAACTTCAAAACAGCAACAAGACAAAAACTAAGCAACAAAAGACTCGATGCTTTTCAGTCAATGGTAAAAATCATGAAGAAGTTAAGTAATCCTGATTTTGTTGTAGTTTATGTGATTCTTTGTATAATAGTGCTGAGACACTAGAGTGATTACACTAGCAATAAATTGCCCACCTCCGGCGTAATCTGGTGTTTTGAGTGAAGGAAATATGGGCTGGAAATTTAATTATCGAACAAGCATTAAACTCAAATCATCTTAATTCTTATTAATCTGCTTTAACGAGGATTATTCCATTTTTCACCCAAACATCGTGTTGCCGCTAATTCTTCTGATTTTACTTTGTCTATGCATTCGAAGAAATTAACGAAGAACCCAAGTGCAGCGAAAATGGCGAGGAAGTGCAAGAAAATTGTGCGGATGAAATAGGAACAGGCGAAGAAACGGACCATGATGAAGAGAAGGAGACTACGAACAAACGCAAGCAGCGCAGGTATAGAACAACATTCACAAGCTATCAGTTGGAGGAACTTGAGCGAGCTTTCGCGAAGACCCACTACCCCGATGTTTTCACACGTGAAGCCCTGGCTATGAAGATTGACCTCACCGAAGCGCGTGTGCAGGTGAGTAGAATTAAACCAGGTATTCATGCTCTTCAGGCTTATATTACATGCCCAACAGGGTATTGTAGCAACGATAGCATGGCTGGCGAAACGTGCTCATTGGTTTGATCAAGGAGACTATCGGTTTTTTGCGCCGGTTGGATTGTTTACACTGACCCAAATATTGCACTAAGTACAGAGTTTGTTGTGGGAGTCGGACCGAAGTCACTTCACACCATCGACTAATAAACATAACTAGATCAGAGAGAAGGCGATAATGAAAAATATTGACCCAATAATCAAGTCTA
Source organism: Umimayanthus parasiticus (assembly GCA_027575125.1). Taxonomy (NCBI): domain Eukaryota; kingdom Metazoa; phylum Cnidaria; class Anthozoa; order Zoantharia; family Parazoanthidae; genus Umimayanthus; species Umimayanthus parasiticus. The sequence continues at coordinate 3,477 of JAOBRH010481370.1, read as the reverse complement.
CTCGGTCGATTTGCCCAGCTAATGCTTTCTTCCATGCAATTAAGTTGTTCAATTTTGGATGGAGGATTGGGTTTTATTGAAAAGATAAGAAGAATAGAAAGATTGCACATGCTTAAAAACATCAGCTGGCATCTGACTCTTATCAGAGATAAGGGTTTGCTTGGGAATTGATTACCTGAATGAAAATTAAATCTTCCGCCAAATTTATTTCATGCTATGTTCAGAAAATTTAGTTAAACACAAAAAATTGTGGAGGACACGCGCCGTGAAGCGTAGGGACAGTGTATGAACTAAGAGATTTCACAGTTGACGTGGTGCTATGAGGGTGATTAGTCAGTCAAGTGCCGTTACACAAGCTACTTGGTGAAGCAATAAAGCGATTCATTGCCCAGTGGTGGTAAAATAGCAATTTCTTATCACAGGTCTGTGTGAAAACTCAAGACTACAGGCTTTCCAAACCACTCCCAGTCTTCCCGTGCAAACCGTTTTCATTTGTACGAAAATAAAATCCTTAAGAACCATCGTTATCCAAGATATCGAGACTAATACGAGAGCGATCACAACTGATTCTTACTCATGCATGTTAATAAAATTTTATATTTTCTTCCACTTGAAGAGACAGTTTGTAAACCTCTTTTAGAGAAGCAATAACATCTACCAAAGTCTATTATTTGCAAACCCGATTTTTTTGTGTTATTAAATCAATCTCAAAAACGGATCATAAAGTTTGAGGAAATTATACGTGATTAAACACCAGGTTAAAGCACTATATATCTGAATACCTCGCTTAGAAAAGGGTGAATTAAATGTAAATGTAATTCGTTTCCCCAACAGGTTTGGTTTCAAAATCGTAGAGCGAAGTGGCGCAAGCGAGAGAAGGCACAAGGCGTGAGATTGCACACTCCTCTGGGACTAGCGAACACTCTGGTCCCCCCTCCCTTATCGCCTTATTCGATGGACTTCCCAGCCAAAGTAGTGGATCCCCAGTGGACCGTATTACAGCCCAGCGTGGCTCAACACAGCCCCAGCTTCCCTTCGTTGCGTCTCCCTGTTCACTCCCCGTTCTCTGCCGCGAGTCTCCCCGCTCAGTTTTGCTCACCATTTTACCATCAGGCCGAGCATTGCGCAATGCTGCCGCCGCCATTTCTCAGTGCGCACTCGGTCTTCAAGACTTCTGCCGCGCTCAAACTCTCGCCCTCTATCCCGCGCTGTTCCTCACCGCCAGCCGGGAGTAACAGAGACACAGATCGAAGGACTTCCAGTATAGCCGCGCTCAGACTAAAGGCCAAAGAACATCAGGCTGTGTTAGATTCAGGAAAACCCCTGAGCTAGAACTTGAATTAAAAATCGTGATAGAATATGCGGAATAGGTGCAAATGAGTTTTTCACATCAGGCTAATAATACTTTAATTCATTTCTTGTGCTCTTGCACAAGAGGCGGTCTCAAAATGTCCGTCAGATCTCCTTGCATCTAGCTGAACGCGCGGGAGCTCTCTCAGAAACCACCTGAATGTCGTTAATTTTATCACATGCAGACCCATTTTCTCTTGTAATTCAGTCATTTTTATTTCGCTTGTAAGTAAAGGAAAAAGAGAATTTCAGGTTACGGCAGTATAGGTTAGAGATAAAACGCTTTCGAGAAAAAGTTTGCTACCTAGGTTACTGGTCGGCTACTAATTTTGTTTAGGATGTGTCTCTGCTTGGCCTAACCGCCCTGTCAATAATTTAATAAGTTGGCTTGTTTGCGTTGATAGCACCCCAAGTACTTAACACGGGATCAAGCCATAACTCAAGAAAGAATCTAAATAGAGGCGTTTATAACACACAGATAGACCGCTGGCGGGCTCTTTGTTGTGTGCTACTGTGATTATTGCCCGTATAATGAGTTGGAAGACCGCAAACGAGAAGGGGGATTATCAAGGAATTAGTCGCATTAAGAAATTTATCAATGAGCTAATTGTTGAATCAATTACACAAAATACAAAACCACCTGGTCGAGTGCGCAACTTCCATATTTGGTTCGAAAAACCCGTTCGGCACCTGTATCTGGTCGTAACTTTTTCATACCAGACTTTAGTGAAAACCATTTCACAGAGAGTTGATAGAAGACTTAATTCTTGCGCCGTTTTTTCTCGTTTACTGCCCATCAAAATCTAATCATTAAGTTATAATAACACTCCCACGTTTTTCTTTTATCAAAACAACACATTTGAATAATTTAATTACGATTTAAGAAAAACAGCGATATGTAATCAAGAAGTTTTAATTACGGATAGAGAATTCGATTAGTAGCTGGAGTTGCGATTGGTCAAGAGCTGAATCTCCCGGTGCTGTTGAATCATTTTGGGCAAATTAAACCTATTTCTAATATCGCCGATTTATGAGGCTTGATTTGAGTTTCTCTTTAGCTTCGAAAATTAAATTAATCTGAATTTACGGGTTTCTTTTTCTTTTTCTATTAGTTTGTCCCGTGGATTAAGTTTTGTACACGGATTAATCCACAGTCTTCTCAACGCGAAATCACAACATTTTCACTTCTATTTTTTCTACTAATCAGTTTTGCAGACAAAATAACATTTTCTTTTGAAAAGCTCTTCTTTGCCAAGACAAAATAACAGATAACACATCCAAAACTATCAGACTAAAGTAAATCCCCTGCTTTGTCTCTAATGTGATACTTTTTAAAAACGTTTTATAACTAGTTGCAGACAATTGCAGAACGCGAGTTAAGAGCACAGAGTAGTTCCTTGCCTATTCAGTTTCATCTTGACCATCTTGAATTCGCCGCAAGATGGCGGATCAGTAGCCTCGCTGCGAAGAAAATATCCTAAAGCGGCTGCTTTGGAGCTTAACAAGCGCGCGCACTTGTGTTCGCGCTGTTCGCTTGTCGCGCGGATCGCACTGAGGATGAGGTTGGACAAATTTGGAACTGTTGGTACTTTGTAGAGTGTAGCGAGTTTATTTATTCCATCTAAATGTATACCTGGGTTCTTCTTATAAGCTGCAAATGTCGAGTAATAATTTGTCAGTGTGCGTCGGTTTAGATTAAATGGCACAGGTAGTGCATTTGGGTAGTCTATAGTAGTATACAAAAAGCTAAAGATACTTGTTTATTTCTTATTTTATAAAAGCTGTATAGAACGGCTGATTTTCGCTATAGACCGTGCTTTAAACGATGCAACACTTGTAGCTAATTCAGACTGTGTTCCACTGATATTTTTCTCGATTCTCAGTCGTGCACGTGTGTCGCAGTCTAAACGCTTTTCTTATAAGAACAATTTTATAAGAACAGCGAGACTCAAATTTGCCCAAAAATTTAATAAGAACAAGCTTAAGAACAATTGAAGCTCGGCTTCAGATGCAAATGTAACTGCAAGTTTTTATTGAAAAACACAACACACACGTCATTACATGTAGCGTTTCACTGCAGGTTTTTCTCCAGTTAGAAACACTGAGTGAGCAGAGAAGAAAATCAAA
>JAOBRH010481369.1:0-16932 GCA_027575125.1 Umimayanthus parasiticus | reverse complement strand
GTTTTCATATATTTGCTGTATTTTCGCCCTACTGGCCTCGACTCCATGTTTTTGTTTATGGCCACTGGAGCGTATTAGGAAAGTGGTCTATTTACCATTCGATTGCATTTTTACACAAAAAGTAGTCGGTGAACTTCGTTTTTAATGCATAAAAATTGTTTGCACATCAAAGAACATTTTGGGAAAGTTTAAAAAAATTCTGTCAAGAGGTATTGGCGCCACTTTAATATTACAAAACATTAAGGTGGCGCCAAAACTTCTTGACAGAATGTTTTTAAACTTGCTAGAAATAGGGTGTATTTGAGGGCCTGTCAAGTTGCCATGACAATGTCAGTAAGAGTACAAGAGTTCTTAAGTTGAAAGGTTATTGCAACTTCCGCTATTACCTAGTAGCAGTAATCTTTTACTACAAACGAGTAAGCCTTTCATAAAGTTCAGCTGAAATTAGATGTTATGGATTCCAGCAAATTACATGATTTGAGTTTTCGATCCTCTTAAGTTTCCCACAATCCCTCAGTCTGCTTATTGATCAAAACCCATTCTTTCTTTTCAAAACACTTTTTCCGCTCCAGTTTCGTGGTCATTTGCAACAAAGGCAGCGTGGTCGGTGTATTTTTCGCTTGGCTCTTTATAACTCGCATGTGGTACAGGGAATATGACAAGACACCGACTATGCAGAAATACTTGAATTTGCTAATTGTAAGCAGTAAACCTTATCATGATGATAACACCGTGCCGCAGCTAGGGGCCGGCCCGGCCCCACCAACAATTATGGAGAGATGGAGAGAAAAAAAGTATTAATAGATGAGTTCCCCATATCATATACGTTAGCTAGTTTTTAAAATTGGATGCATTTTTGCAGCGACTTCCGGAATGAAAATTTCACAAATTTTCCGGGGGTTTTCCCCTGGACCCCGTAGTTACGCTCAGCCAAGTTGGGTCCCCCAAAACAATTTGCCAAGCTACGGTACTGTAAAATGGACTCCTGACTGTAATAGTAATAATCTGTGATAATTTCGCTAACTAACAACAACCAGAACAACAAACACTCGCTTGGCAAAAGAAATCAAACGCAAAAAATAGTAATAATACTAATCAGTAATGATATTGGTCAAGTAGTAATAGAAATAAAAAAACTGACACTGAATAGTTTTAGTAACAAAGATAGTAACGGAAATGATAATAATTAATAATAACAATAATAATAATAATAATAATAATTATTATTATTATTATTTTTATTATTATTATTATAACAATAATTTGTTAATAATAATAATAATAAATATTAATAATAGCAGTGTAATTAATAGTTATAATAATAACTACTTCTATTAATGACGCTATTGTGTAGCTTGTCCATAATCAATTTGGTCTTCATCAACCAATTTTATTCCGGCATGAGAGACTATAATGTTAAAACATGCAATGAAGTCTGTAGCTGGTGATAGAGAAATCAGCACGCTTTGTAAACTTGACGAATTTTTCTAATGTTAAGACATACGGTTTGAACAAATTTTTTAAAATGGTGTATCTCGAATCAGACTGTATAAGTAATTAAACTGAAAACTGAAAAACCACATTTGCTCAAGCATCCATGTACACGCTTTTTATTTTTACAGAAACAAACTTAACAAAAACTATGAGGTTCTCATTTACACCAGCAAGCTTTAACTTAAGTTATAAGAGAACAATCTCGGAGAACAAGAGAACAATCTATAACACTCGAGCTCTGCCTCGTAGCAACAAAAACCCAAGTTTTTTTAACCAGAAGAATTTTTTATTCATAGACTTGTATAAAATTAAAAACAATTTAAGGCTGGATTTGCCAAAGCATTATGAACATCAAGCTTCGGCCAAAATCATCAGCTGAGACTTAATAAAAAGTTTGTAGCATTTTGGTTCAGTTCACCAATCACCACTTTTTTCAGCCACAGTAAGTATTTTTTCTTTAAAGGTGAAATAAACGAAAAACAGGGAGGTATTCGAAAATAGATCTATACCCAGAACCTGGAATTAACTTAAATAGGCCAATGCACGACATTACCCAACTATTCGAAAAACCGCTGCATGTTAGCTAGCTGTATTTTCATAAACCAGAGGACAGTTAGTCAACTCTGGTCTATTGAGTGAGGTTTGGTCAGAATTCGGTTTTAACTTGAATCAGTTGAAAAGCTACAAAGTCTGTTAGTCCTGTAGAATATGTTTATTTACTTAAGGAGTGTCGGAAGATGCCTGTTCAACGAAGAAGAAGCTATAAGGAAGCAATTCCATCTGCATTTTTGAAGAACCTTTTTTATGTAAAAGCTGAAAAATCCCAAAATTTAAGAAAATGGCGAGGCTGGAGATATACAGAGAACAATTATTTTACAAACTTTTTTTTAGTGGGTATACTGTAAATAATGTCTAATGCTCGTGCAACATCGCCTGATGGTCACGCCGATTGTGGATATACAACGGCAACTAGTGACACTTACAGATACATCTTCCACTTTCGGTTGGCTTGGGTGAATAGAAAATTAAAGTTTAAATCTGTACCCGATCCTAAAATATATGAATGTTTTAAGAACGTTTGAGGCTCAATTCCTAAAAACTTTTTAAGAGCATTCATCCCCAGCCCCAGGCAAAGCTAGACGTTTTTTTAAAAAAATGTACAGCGAAACCTTGTTATTCAAAACTGACATTATAGGCTGGAACACAGACGAAAAAATCTTGCCGTAAGAAGTTCCCAGTAACATGAATATATCCATATTTTTCACGGTTTAATTTTCGTGAGTTCACCGAGTTTACTAAACTGCGCTAGCAATTAATGCATAGGAAAATAACAATAGCTTATTGTACAACATTAAAGCTCTCGCCTTAAAGTTGTCGAAACAAATTATTACGTGCGAGCGAAAGCTGTTTTAGATAAGAAAATGTCAGCTCGTTTGCGGAATATTTCCAGAAATGCAAATATTTCTGGAAATCGAGCAATTGTCACACTTTAAATTATAGCTAAGACACATGACAAGTAAATTTTCTAGTACTACGTGTACAATAGTTTTCTTCGACTAGTATATATCTGTGCACTGTAGTCTTATACACAAATATAACGTTTTGTATGTGGTTTGAAAACTTGCCTATTTTGTTAAGCTACTGTGAGCATCACTGAGGCCGGCTGCCATGCGAAGTATTGCATTTTGAGACTTTAATTGCTTTCGCTTATTAAAAGTAGAAAATTTAGAATATTGCACTACCGGCTGCCGATGAATATGGTTTTAATCTTTAAGTCATCAGAGTTTTACTGCTGTGAACTTTTTGTCAGCAGTTATTGTCTCATAAAATCGCAGATCGATTTGCTTTATTATCTGTAAAGTCGGTTGGTCGTTAGTTCCGATAATTGAAAATTGTTATTCAAAACTGTTTGCAGTTATCTTTGTAGACGTAAAATAAAACAACATATCGGACCGAAATTTAAACAAAGCAGTTGAACAGAAATGGATTCCAATAAAACAACATTCATTTATCAGGATGAATCAGCCGGCTGCAAGACAGCTCGTTAGCGTAGTTTACACAACACAGAGAGACCGCTCGAAGAAACATACTACCCTTTTAGCAGTTCCCAAGTAATATAATAATAATTTTTCAAAATCGACAGAATTACCGGAATTGATTCTGATAAAGAGACAGCGCATTGAAAAATTTGAATCGTTTAAAATTAAATACAGCACTGAAAATAAATCGGTTTTGGACCGGTAGTTGTAAACTTTTGAAATATACAGCATTGTCGAACTTTAAATTTTGAAGTGTTCAACTATTAAAACACGTTGACAGCATTAGGAACATTCTGTCGTTGTTTACCTGTTCAGTATTTTGTCTGCAGAGTTGCTTTTTAGACAATACAAATGTAGTGAGTTTCTTTCTTTGTCTTTTACCGCGTTTCCATGCAAACGATGTGCCATTTGTATATTTCACTTAAGACACACACACATATCAGGCGTGTCTCAGTAAAGCTTTGATCAATTCTTGGAGTGTTGTTGACTAGTTGCTAGTTTGTAGCTCATAAGGTTCGACAAACGAAGTGCAATGATTCTCTTATCTCACGCAAAATGTCGATTAAATGCAAGAAAAAGTATTGCCTGTTCATGGTACCCGTAGAAAATCTATAGTCATACATAAAATTTGTAATATGTCAGTATATGTTTTCTTCTGTTTTCGACTTAAGTTATAATTGTAAGTTGAGTTTTTGTTTTGAAACCCTTTCACCTACTGTAGATGATTTTTCAAGGCTATATAGACATTACCAGAGCACTAAAAGTCAGTATATTCGTATTCTTATACTTTTTTTCTGTGTTTACATTTTTAAAAATAATGTTCCGGCTGTGTAATACAGTTTACTAAGCTCTAATAGCTTCGGTTTTTTTCATACTCGCACATCCTGATACCAACATTTTGTTTTCAGTCATTTTATTCCTTCTCGGTTTCTATTAATTAAGAAACAGCTGGGAACCTGCCAGAAAAAAGAAAACGAAGAATCTGAAGCCAAACAAAGAAAGTTTCCCAGTCTTGTCAGTTTTCCCCTCTAAATTCGACTAGATCAGACGTATTGTTTCTTATCGTGAGTCAGATAACGTGCCAAACTCTTTGAAACTGAAAAAAGCACCTAAGAGACTAATTTCGGAGACATTTAACGGTGTTAACTTACTGTTTTAGTATTTATTTATTCTTGTTAAACAAAAACTTACCTAATTAAATCAATGTTTTGTGAATAGAGCCAAGTAATCTACAAGTTACTTGTATGGTAGCCCTCGGGCGTGGATTAAATTGCAGTTGAAACTCGAAAACACGAGGAAAACACCAACACAGCTTTTCATTCAAAATATTGAATATCAAACGTTTATCGGTAATCATTTTTTTCCTAAGGCACATGGAATAAGAAACTATTTAACAACTTAAGCGTTTGACTGAGAGCAGATACACACACTCTTTGCTGGAACACGTGCTGTCTCCAAATTAAGAAAAAATGGTGAAATGTTTAGTTCCGCTTTGATACAAAAACATTTTCATTTCTACTGTTCGAGGAGGACAAATGACTGAACGATGGTGGTGCATAGCTTGATTTCGGGTTAAAAAGAAAAGTTTCAAGAGATTGACCGTTAGCAACGCTAGAAACTTACACTGACATTGCATAAATTACTAGATAAACACGAACTTCAAAATTTAAGTGAGTCGTATCGAATTCTTGGCAAAATGGAACAGTTCACTTTTTCGTGTTTTCACTGAGATTATACAGACGTTTCCAGCACTAAAAGTTATATTGTTAACCGTAAAAGCAAGAAACGTTTCTATTACAAAATCAAAATTTCCTGAAAGAATTATATGACCTTTCGATTGAAACGCCGTTTTCTGCGTTTCGCTAAAGTTGTAGCGCCAAAGGGAAGTCCTCTAGTTGAACTTAATCATGTATGTGATACACATATTCACCCTCAGTGAAAGTCGAAACGCTTTCATTTGTTAGTATATACAATTAAATCATTGCTTATTCAGTTATATTGCCAAATATTTTAACTTCGTTAAGTGCCAACATTTACAAAGTTTCTTTTCATTTAATTAAAATGTTTTACCATTAATTTTGAATATCTGATAGTTTTCATGGTTGCTCGTCGAAACGCTATTGGTGTCAAGTGTTGAATTAAGGGGAGAGTTTAGAAGAGGAAGTGTTTTTTACTGTGATAACCTAAGATTTAATATTATTTGATCGATTTTCCTTCACTTCCCCATAACATAAATACTTGTTTACTAGATAAAGTGAAAGTTTCTTGTGTCCGAAACCAGTAAAATATTGGTATCTAGATTTGTCTTTCACTGATGCGTAAAGGACTTGGTAAGACTTAGTTAACCAGATCAGTTTTTCTTAGAAAAAAAGATATTTTAAAAAAACTCAGTGAAGAAAATGGTGCTAGACTTTGGAATCACGAACAAAATCGCTGGATGTGAAATTTGTTCTACACTCAAAACTATTTCACTAATGAATATATAAACTCCCAAACTAGCAAAATATTTATGTGTCCAGCTAGATGTCGCTTCAACACCACATTTAAAATCGCGAGTTTTGGACATTTTCCAGCAAATTATTACGAGATCTGGCTTCAGACTTCGTGGCGGTGTAGTTCTGAGTACTTCTATTATATTAATTACGGAAAATTTTCTCAAAACCGTCAAACGCCGCGAGTCGTTTATCTTTTGGGCGGAGTACTTTAGACTACCATTTGGGTGGCTGTCATATTGGCTGCTCCAACTATCTTTCAAATCCCGACACTGTCATCAAAACAATAATTTAGCAAATAAGCGTCTATAATATGTATATAATATGAAGATTATTTTCTATCCTTTTAACTTTAAGAACGCGCGACGAATATTTTGTTTTAATCATATAGATTTAAAAAAAATCGAAAACGTTTTCCATCTGATATCAATTATATGACTGGACAAGCGAGATACTAACCGGTGTATAACTACTTTTAACAATTCACCCGATAAGCGAATCTAAATGCAATTCTCTGAAAGTGACAGGTTTCAAATTGAAGAGCTAAAGATAAGCTTGGCTGCAAAATAGAAATAAGAAAATTGAATAAAGGACTTTTTTTTCAGATGCTAAGACAAGAATCGCTCCTATCTACTTATGCGAGATTCTGTTTGTGCGAAGTTCAAGTTAAACAAGCATGGCAGGTCAAATTATGAAAACAACTAAATTATTCGCCTATTAACAGATGGAGAAATAAATAAGTACGATTATATATTTTACGGTGTAGTTGTTTAACTGCAACCAGAGGAAGTACTTATTGACTGAACTACTGCAGCAAAAGTAGACAACTACAGGAGATCCTCAATTCCGACTTTGTTTTCAAATGTTGAGTATAATTAAATCATAAATGTTCTTAGAAACACTGCAGTCTTTGTCTGGGTGTTTGTCCCTTCTAGAAGAATTCATCTTCGAATGACTGACCCAATATCACTGTCGGGTTCTAATTTCCTGAATTTGAATTGTTGATCGAATGTTGAACACCATACTGTGTTCACTCCTATAAGAAATCGTTAGAAAGAGCAGTCATTGTCACTGCCCTTTAGCAGCTCATCTTTTCAGCTTCGTAACCATATCAGAACACGGTCTTTTAAGCTCGATTATCCTCGGCTTTGTTTCAAGTACATTCTATGGAACTGATTGTATTTGCATATTGATATGAACTAAAATATAGAATTCACCATTGCTGTCCGACTGTTTCCATAGGTTCAACTCCTTTAAAATAGTATATACAATAAAAGGATTTCGAATGAGTTGTCCGTTATTCTTTCTTGTGACTATAGTACCGTGTTGCATTAGTTCTGTAATTGTGTTATCAATCTGAGATAAAAGACGGGATAAACATCTTGCCACAATTTTCAAAATTTCCTAAGGTGTTCAGCAAGCTTTCAAAAATATATGTACAAAATTTGTGCAAAGCTTTTTTACTTTTCAAATTCAAGAAAAAAAATGGGTTCTTTTGGCGTTCATATTTTGTAATCAAGAGAATAAGATGTAATTCTGTATCTTTTATTGTCTCTATAGCTATACAAGCCATCAAGTTGATTCAAACTTTAGAGTCAGACTGAAAAAATGAATACCATTACTTATAAGCCTTGGGGTGACTAAAAGGTACGCCCAATTTAGATGGAACATCGGGTTGATTGGCACCCAAACTCTGCTTGAATTTCCCTTCCTTTGTTTTGTAATTTCATTGTTATCCTACCCAGGGAATGGGGAACTTTTGCAGCTGATCTTTTTTTTAGGTTCACTATAGGCTTGTTTAGAACTCACTAAAATCCAAGATGCAGAAACATGTGGTATTGATAAACTTCGTCTTCTCGCAGGTTAACCCGCTAAAGCTTCGTATTATTAGCTTTGTTGAAAATCGGAAGAGCTAAGCATCTTCTTCTGAAGCAAGTCTGTACTCACCAACTCAAAGTTTCACGATGGTAGAGGCCAGTGTTTACAATTTTACTGACAACGATGTCAGCTCACTACATTGAAGCGTATCTTCGCATTTGTGAGAAACAAGCACTCGATGAATATTTCATTGGCTTTGTTATTGCAAAAAAAAAATACTCTTGTCGTTGCTTTACCTGTTAGTCCAACTGTTTTTTGTTGTTTCGTAGGCTCTGGAGCTTTTTTTAAAGCCTCAGTAATACTAGCAGACAAAACAGTGACAACATATTTTGAAGCGCTCAAAAAGGAACATTTAAAAAAGCAAGTTTGGTAGCTTTTAGCAAAGTTTACTCTAAAGCGTTATAATAAATGTGAGAAGAAAAGTCCAACCGTCAGGTCGCGTCTCGGTTTTTGCAAAATGTATAACTTTATAACTGCACGCAAACTTGAAAAGAAAAGTAAAGTAAAACTTGAAGTCGGTGAGCATTGAAAATCAAATTTGATGTTACATTTCTTAGTTCGTAGTTGTGTTTGGATTTCGAAAGAAAACTAAAGTTTGAAAGTTGAAATAACATGAGTAGGCGGTTGGCTTGTTACCTCCCTTCTCGCATAACCTCCGACCACTGACTCTGAAATGCTAAGTGACTGACATGTATATAAAATTTAAAAGCCTTTTTACGCCATTTTGTAAAGAAGAAAGGCTCTAATAACATAATACTTGATTCTTGTGTTTCATTAACACGTTTGTATAGCCAGTTGACACCTCATTTTGCTAAAGTTGTTAAGATTATGAAATGGTCCCCGAAGACCTCTAAATTTCCATTTTAATGTTTTTCATTGAATAGAGAAGAGTCATTTGTGCTGGGCCGGACGTGCTCTTCGAACAAGGAAAGATTTTCTGGCAGGGAATGCATCGATAAACAATTTTCCTCGGACACTAAGCAATGTTCAACACTAAGCCAAGAAACTGTAATATCTAAGGAGTATTTATTTGAGGCCTATTTTCCCCACTTTGAATGTATTCAACAACGTAATTTTATCGCTGAAATTCTCTCCATCATAATGTTGTATTTCGTGGTCTAACCATTCAATAGGTTTGCCCAAGAATTGCAGTGGCAAATTAAAGTGAAAATTCGTGAAACTCTTGAAGAAATCCACCGAAACGTTTGTAATCGCGTTAGAATTGAGACAAAGTGATCGACTTCTTAAACTACCTAATAAGTATTGTGGCTAGCACACGATCTAATCGCCAGTCATTTACACATCTTGATTTTAAATTCAAAGAGTCATACAATTCTTCATTGGTTTACATAAAGTTAAAGTTTCCTTCATTTTGTCCATTTAATTCACGATTAGTGTTTAATAAATATGTGATCACGTATAGCACACCCGTTCTTAACAAGAAGGCGATTAAAGAAATCCAGTTATGAGAATCTGTCGTTTCAGTACAAATTGAAGACGTTTGTTGTTGAGTACCCCAAAGGATGTTCATTATTTCAAGGCTCTCAAATTGATCAATAGTTCGAATCATTCTATTTACATCTTTACAAATTCGCAGCTTGTTGGCCAATAGCGACCGCAGTTTCTGGGTTGCAGGGAAGCGCAGTATAGACTGCATAAGTCAGTGAATGAATTGGAGTCCAGTTATAGTTGTCTATTGACACGCGATATTGAGAAATTGCTATACCAGGGTCGGCATGCTGGACCTGAGGTGTGGAGGAGGTGGTAGAAAATGAGAAAACGCTGGTGGGTACTGCATAGCTGCCGCATATGAAGGGTGGTAAAATGGATAAGCCTGATGGGTTGTAGGGTCTCCACGTCCCTGTTCGTGATAGAGAATTGGTACTCGCACCATCCTTTGCTGAGCACTTTGTGCTATATTCGCAGCTTCCATTTCAGCAGCTATTTGGCGCTTCCATTTATTTCTTCTGTTTTGAAACCAGATTTTCACTTGCGTTTCAGTGAGGTGAAGCTGAGCTGCTAAGCTGGCTCTTTCCGACGAGGAAAGATAGCGTTTCATGTCGAACGTTGATTCCAGCTGGTAAACTTGGCTGCGGGAGAATACAGTCCTTGTCTTTTTCTTCCTTCGCTTTTTTGTTACCTGCTTGCTGTCACCGTCAAGCGATTGTCCATCGTCATTTGAATCTGCAAACAAGAATACAAGGCAAATAGGGATCAATATCAGACCGAGCGAAGCCACGTCGCGAGAGACAAATACTAACTTAATTTTCAACTATACGAACGAGAATTACAAAACGCAGGATTGTGAAACAACGACATACGGCCCAAAACAAAGCCTATTTTATTAGTTGTCAATACTGCAAAACCTTAGGAAGCGGAAACAATAACTTACGAGTTGATGAACTGTTCATTCTGTCTTCACTTTTTGGATTCCACGAGCAGAACCCCGTCCGTGTTAACAGAACTGTTTCTTGGCTAGTTCGTTGAGCCACGTTTTCTAGCTTTTGGATGTCTGGTTTGAGGTCTTCGTCCTCACGATCTGAGTCAGGTATTTTCTCCTGTTCCTTCAGACCATCGTTTTCTCTTGTGCTTGTGTTATTGCTTAGGATGTTAGATATAGAAAACGGGTTCGTTCGGGTCTTCGCCGACTCCATGATCTGGCTCCTCCGTGCTGCTTGAATTAATGAGTAGCAAATGTTTGGGGGGTTGATATGAAGTAGTAATTTCAGCAACCTTAAGAAAAGGCAAACAATATGCGTTTGTATACGAGCTCTATACAGGTTCTCATAAGTGGAGACGTTTTAAGTCGGAGATAATGATCGCAAATAAAAATGTCAGGCTTGTTAAATGTCTGACATGCTAATCCCTGCCGCTGATTGGTCGAGAAGAATAGCTAATGGCACAGTAAGAACCCTGAAACGCTCCACTCCTCCCACTGCTTTTAATACAGGCAGGAAACTGATAACGAGACGCTCTCATTGGTTCTTTCTTGTCATCAATTAGTTACGAGCACGTTGTCATTCAAAGTGTGGCTGTGGATAACCTTACGCAATTGGACGGGGGGCAACAATCAGCAATTACAAGGCATTGTCTTAAATTATACGCGTCAAAAACTATTCCTGTTTCTTTCATTTCTAGGAGAAGTGAACTATTTCTTCCTTGGGTCATCTTGACATACTTTCATATCAGTCTCCACATCTATACTTCGCACGCCTCAGCGCAGCCCTTTGACGCCCTCTTAGTACTAAGCCAAGTTTTCAAACTGGGTGCTCGAGTGCACGCCTTGAAGTGCTGGCTCGTGTTGGTACCAGACTTAAGGAGGTCTGCGACCGCCCTCTCTGAACAAAACCTGCTTAGAATTATCCCTTTTGCTTAGGTGTGAAGTGGCTTTCTTTGGTCGCAATTTACATTACAAGTTTTCAACACCGTGTTTTGTGATAAGACGAGCTTTAGATTTGGTGATTATTTACTCACCTTTGACATGAAATACTGACACCTTTCAACAAGCGAACACTTAATGTGAATAACTCCCAGTGGTCGAAGAACAAGTCTGGGAGTAGTTCGGACAGCAGTAATGGTTGTTTCGATTGTAGAAGTTCTTTTCAATCAAAAGATTCTGATGACTTGTTGATTGGCTTAAGTGATTACAGCTACGAGATTTAATAACATGCTAATGGCCAGATGTGATTGCTGTGTGGATTCCTCCCAAAGCAGTTTCGTTTAAGTGATATTAAGTCATTATCGGATGACAGTAAGAGATAAGATGATTGATGAATTTGTAATTTACTATTCAGAGCAACATTATTACCATTACGCCAAAATATAGTTACAATCTCACTTTTTCTCCGAACGCGGTTAACCTTTATTTTAGAAATTGCTTTCAAACGACCTATTGAAATAACTAAAAAGCAAAGCTTTAGCTTAATTGTACAGAAAGTCTTTAGAGAGGCATTAGCACGATTCGTTCTCTGTTATGTACAGGGCGAAAGCAATTTAATATGTCTAAGAGTATGTAGAGGCTAAATTGAATACACCAATTCACAAGAATTATCCCGAAGTGTGTGTGGCTCCAAAACTTTAAGGAAATAATTATTCACGTTTAGTGCTAAAATTGAGCGTGGTTAATTTTATAAAGAATTTTCAAGGCAGACATCTCTGGCACACGATGTCAATTCATATTAAAACCATTTATTTATAAAACAAAGTGCTTTTATTGGCAGCTAAACGATTTCTTAACACGGTGATAGTTGTTTAGAGTGTACGCAAATATAAATCTTGTAGCTGCGAGAGTATGCAATTATAGAAACTTTGAGCTGTACTCAGGGCAGAGTTAAATTTGTTACTTTAAAATAGAAACACTATTATCACAGCTCTAATAAGTGTTCACTGTACCTCAATAGCTTAAGTGAGCCTTACAATAAAGGAAAACATTTTTATCAATTTGAAAGTTTTCAGACATCTGATCTGTCAAAAAACCGTGGCTTGTCATTGTTCATGCCAGTTCGTTCAAACATTGTGACTAATTTTGACAAGCTTGACTCTAGCACAAACATATTTCCATTTTGAGGTTCAAGATATGTGACTACACGCAGCTTGTTACTCGGACAGCCTGTCGCCAAGCACAGTAATGGCGATGTCATCGCTGTTTTGAACCCGTGAATTTCATCAGTTCTGCCCTCCCTTTGTGCCCTTGTCGTTGCTTCCTTTTTCCTGAAAGAGAAAATATCGTGCACAACCTATATTTACTGTTAATTCCGTTCAGATAAACTAAACAAATCTACAACTTAATAGCCTCTAAGTGCCCAAGAATATCCTGTTTATACCAGTGGTGTTTGGCCAATATCGGCTATTATCGTACTCTTCATACCTCGTGATATCATTGAATTCAAAACGAAATCTTTCTCAGTGACATTTCTAGACAGAGAAAATGGCCAGTCTTTAAATGTTTGTACGTATACTCGGGTGTATTTGAACCTAAGACAGTGAACAATCCAAGACTTCAGCCATATTCTGCACTCGACAGTGATACTCATCTTCCTCCCGCTTGTTTACCGGTCAAAACCGCAGCACGTTCATTCTCGTAAAAGTACCAAGTCTTCTTTCCCATCCCCAGCAGAACGTACAAACTTAAAAATAATAATGTAAGTTGACCTTCTTTTTCTCGCATAGGCAACAGGAAATGATAAGAAACAAATCTGAGGGGTTTCCGAATCTGCCTATAGATACAAATTATTTCCTGAAGAGGTAATGGTTTCTTGACAGATCTATTATCTTGTGATGCAGATTTTATTGCATGCAGTTTATCATTAGTTTAAGAGCTTTGGCGCCAACTCAGCTGTAATATAGAATAGAATAATAACGACTTGTACTTATCGTTAAATATAGAAATTCACTAAAGTGATAAACAAAATATATTAGTACTTCTCCTCGCGAATATTTGTATAAGAAAACAAATAGATTGTCGTTGGTAAAAACATCACTTATCGATATAACTACTGCTTTTCAAGAGTTTGCACGGGTTTGTTACCTTTTGAAATAAAGCTGTCGTACAAATTGTCGCATAATACTAATATTCAATAATAGTTGGTGTTTGAATTTAAAGCGTTCCTTCCAATGACCTCCTATTCCTTTGGTTACAGAAACAATTAGATGGTTCAAAGAGAATGCAATTTACTAAAGTTTTCAATTAACAATGTTTTCTCTTCCACCAAAGTTCTTCATATTCATAGTCTTCTGAGTCACTAGGAGTCATAGTTAATTGTCTACTCAGAGTGTTTGCACTGGCTCAGTCCTCAGTTCAACTTGGAGGGAAACATCTTGTGCCTTTGCATGTGTTGGCAATTTCGCAAGCTTGATAGTTTTCTCTCAGAAAAGACAAATTCATGACAGTTTAGAAATGGAGTAGAGTAAGCGGAAAAACGCCGGGCTACAGTGTTGACGAGTACCCTGAAACACCAGTTATCATGAATATGTTGGTTGTCATAGGTTTCTGGTGGCTTTGTTAGATCTAAAAATGCCCTCGACTGACAACTGTCAACGAAATATCACACGAACCGCTGAAAACTATCTCAAAATCTTCTAAAAGTCTCCGTATTGAAAGGCAAAACCTCGCAGATAACGGGCTTTTAACTGACAATGGTGGGAGGAATTCAGTTTATCTAATATTCCTGCAGTAAAACTTCCTTTGGCTTTACAATCACTTACCAAATGGCAAGTAATTAATACATGGCGGGATATATACAACCTGATTGTTGTCGCTTTTGTCAGAGCAAATCTATTGTAGGACGTTTTTAGAGCAAAGTGGTGGCGCTGTTTCAACGTTTAGGGAGACAATAACAACCAACAATAGACTGACGCAAGCAGATTAGCAGAGAGTGGAGTCCGCACTAACAACGTGTTCCACATCGACCGCACTAAATTTTGCGTGTTTTGATGTCCATGCCACGAACTGACAGCTCCCTCACCTGTTCGGCAAAACGGAGCTTTTCTTGTCGTAATCCGGGCACGTAATTCCTTAATTCAGAAACCCCACTTCACGCCTAAGCTCACGAAATCACAGTTCTTCATTGATTAACATTGTTCAATTTATTGCTCATCAAAGAACAATACACCGCCTCAATCGAAGACCTAACTCGGTTCGTTTTGTTTTCTATTTCTTGTCAACAAGCTTTTACTGATATTCAGGTCAATCCCTTTGGGAAAATCGAAAACAACAACTCTCTTTGAAGTTGATTGTACGGAATCGATATGGCGTTGCAAGCTTTTTGTGCTTTTCATCTCCTAACACTTCAATCAAAGTTGCCCTAATACTTTTATCCTCATCTGTGATGACATTTCTTTTGTATTTCATCGTCTACACACAAAGTGAGTCCATGGTGTGTAATGTTACTAAGGTGCATTCGAAAGGATTAACTGTTCCATTCATCAAACTTGGATCTGCTCTCCACCCAGAATTTTAACTGTTTTTTGAATACCAAAATGTTTAGAAATGAAGGGTGGCGATAAGCAATTACTCGTGTAAAACTAAATCAAGATAACACAAGGTCAAGAAAATATTTTTCACTTTCGCTACAGCGCAGACAATAGAAGGAAATCAACCTTAAAATTGCAGGGTTCTATTAAGCTAAATATTCAGCATCAAGACGTGCTGAGATTCAAATTGCGTCGTTTTCTTTGCTTGTTTTTCACGTTGCTTTCTTTGAGCAAAATCAGTCTGTTAGCACGACTCCAGACAACACTATCTACAGTGTTGAATTTTTTATTACAATCACTTTGAAAAAAACATCAGAATACTCTTCTACCTCACTAAAAACAATCAAAGTTGACAACTTGCCGTAATCTCTTTGTGTGATGCCTTTAAATGCTTTTTAGCAGTTAAATGAATAGTTAGCCAAAGTTGCCAAGTATTCAGGGAAAATGTTATCCGCTTATCTTCTAAGATTGATCCTGTCTATTTCATTCATAAAATGTTTGACGCCAAGCTCATAAGAATTTGAATGGGCATTTATAGTAGATTTTGGGGGCGATGCATTAGTACTTATGTGTAAGTAGTTCATTCGAGATAGCTTGCTGTTAAATATTTTTAAGAGATTCTGAAAACCACGGAAACAACTGATTGCAATTAATGCTTTCTCTATTATTGTGTTCCATATTTGAAAAGGAGAGAGTGAACCTTTTTAGCGGAATCTCTTAAGTCATATTTATCATAATAGATTGATTGATATACTTGAAACTTCGTTATGCTGGGCTTTCAAAGCGTACTAGAATTTAGACTACTAGTAACCTATATTTGTTATAAACAATTTTCCATCTTCAACACTTCTACGTGGCAAATAATTAATGAAACACACTGAGAGTGCATGCATGTATTCAGACTATCATAACAATATAGCAAAAGTTTGTGAGGAAATTACCACATTGTCGTTTCTTTTGTAAGCTCTTATTCTCGACAGCAAAAAAAGCAACAAGACCGTGTTTTCTTATTATGATGATAAAATTGTTAGAAACCTGTAGTTTCATTGGGACCCAGCAGTGGCGGATATTTGAGTTAAGCGGTTTTAAAATTTAAAAAATGCAGTTTTAGTACAAACTTTTGAGGAGCAAAAGGAATACTGAGTAGTGCAAATTTCTGGTTTATGTTCACCGATGGACTCGAACATGGCAAATTTAAATACAAGGGTTTTTTTTTTATTGGAACGACTTTATCATATGAACAACAAAACTCAAAATTAACCGACAAGAATTTAAGGAAAATTAAGAACTTAATCAGTGTGAGGCTCGATTACTATAAAAAGAAATCAGCTAGAAACAAAGATTCGCCGGTTTCTCACGTATTATGAAAGCATGGTCCCAAATGATATATGCATGTATTGAGCATTTGAGCCCTCTAACTCTAAGAAAATATACCGTCTTGTTTTACTGTGGACAAGAATGCAAGTTATTTAGGCTGCAATAATTGTGACGATTTTTCCTGATTTATAAATCAATGTAAACGTTTTCCGAAGCAAATAACTGCAGAGGCAATGCAGCAGTCAGCAAGTACTTCTTGAACAGTAAATGTGTTTCTTGGCAATCTGAACTCGACTTGAGGGAATTTCTTCCAATAGATAAACCGATATCAGTTTTTCTCGTGTATATAAACCAATACCGTTCAGATATCTTTGATAGCTAGATTTGCTCACACTCTACTTGTTTCGATATTGCATTGGTTGTTGCACGAGCGACAGCTATAGCAAACAAAACCGAATGACTCATGCAGCACTTGCACTCAACATAACTATATAGTAACATGCAATTGAAACCTAAGAAACGACTAATACAAGTAGTAGACACGCCGTATTATCCGCTATTTACTGAAAAATACAGTTATTCAGTCTGCAATCCATTCGAATACGGTCTTTTTATAACTGTATCCAAGGCTGGGACATATTAACAAACAAATGGCACTTAAGGTGGCTCCCACCTGTTTTGCATTTTCTTGAGTCACTGAACTTTACAAAAGGCTTTCTTACACATCATGATGGATTAGT
>JAOBRH010481258.1:0-10129 GCA_027575125.1 Umimayanthus parasiticus | reverse complement strand
GAAGATGACCCGATTACTAACATTTGTAGTGGTTGGCTTTTATCTTTGTTGGCTCCCGTCATTGTTACAGTAATTTTGATATCTTCGAAAGTGCTGGAAGAAACTGCAACTAAATATCATAACTTTTATTACGTTTATCCTGGTTTTGTTAGCAGTGCAACTAATTCAATACTTAATGGAGTAATGAATCAAACATTCAGATTAGAATTTCTGAAAATAATTCGCTACTTGTTTTAAGTAGAAACTTGAAGAATTTTTCCAGAAAATAGATCTATTATAGACTTAAAAAATACTTAGAACTCTTTTCTTATTTGATGCTTTCAATTTGGTGAAATGCAGTTAGAACTTCCAAATCAATTTCTTTCCTTAGTATGTTTAACAAAAACCCAGATCTTAGTGTTTGCGGTTGTAGTATACTAAAAGAATGCCAGTGGCAAACAATTTATTTCAAAAGCAATGTATATATGCATGTACTCTCGCACAAATCTTTGCAGCTTCGAGGCAGCATTTTGAAATGCCAGTAATTTATTTACCAAAGCAACAGCTGTTCGAATGTGTTCTCTTATAATTTATCCATAGTTTGGTTCTATCTTAAATAGAAATGACTTTGATCGTCTGCGAAGTGTATTTTGGGTTTGTTCTGTTATGCTTGACAGCCTTCATTTTGCAAACCTTAGAGTTGCATTGTTTACCTTCCTCTTTTCTATCCCACAGGAGGGAAAAGGACTTCGGATGAAACAGCATTAAATCCTTATGTAAATAACTTACTGCAATTATGTATTTTTGCTGAGTTTAGCGATAGATTATCTGGTTCAAAATTTGATTTTGCTAGATTGGGAATGCAAAGCCCGGTCAAACGAGTTGGATAAGAATTGATTGACCAGTTTTGGATGAGAATTTTATCCCTGAATTTTGTCCTGCCCGATCTCATGTGCGTGTTCCAACGAGGATGAGAGTCCATGGGAGTTGAAGAGTCTCAACAAACGTTTGAAGCTCCCGTCAACTTTCACCGAAATTTTGAACATATTAAGAGTCGAAGGGAGTGCTCAAGAGGCGATGAGAGTGCGTTTTAGTTGGTGTTCAAAGGAGAGCGAGACTTTGACCTCTCTTCAATTCTCGTCAACTCTCGTGCGCGTTTCCTCTAAAATGGCGCTTACAACAGTAACTGTGAACGCTCTCACCGTTTGTTATTGTCCATGCGTAGCTACCACACACAACAAAACCAATTCAGGAATGCAACATCTTTTTCCACGGAGAATAAGGACCAGCAGCACCTGCGCCAGCAAATTTTAGTAAAATTTGCTGCAGTTTTGTGCACAATTTTTTGAAAAATCCAAGAAGGCAGCCAAGATGGTGGACATGTTGAGAAATGACTGTTGCTAATTAAAATTTGACTGTTGTTATAGAAAGTAATTAGCTAACCAAAAGCTGCTTGCATGCCTATAAAAGCTTGAACGTTTACGCGCAACCACTTGGAAAATCTATGGGGGGGGGGTCCAAATGAAACCCCTGGGTTAATTTGTTACAGTAAATAGCTTGGTCATCCGAGGGTTAAAGCAGTAGCAACTAAGAAATAAACACAGTAAACAACATGGTAATTTACAGTTTGAAGTTTATTGCGCCTGACTCAACAGAATCGAATCTAAACATTAATCTTGTGCTTCCACTACGGTCTTCTCAGAGACGTAAATGCCGTCCAGAAACTTCCTGATATCCTTGTTCTTTACTGTGGTGGACTGTTGGATGAGAGCAGCTGCAAGGAACAGGAAACAGAGACTGCTATAAACTCTTGTCCACACTACAGTTCCAAACATCAAAATTTAAAAAATTTACAAAAATGGACTCTTGACAAACCAACTCTCAATAAATTGCATACATGTACATATACATACATGTACAACTTTATTTCACCATCTGGATCAGCTATGATACAATATATAGAGGAATGGAATGTCAACACCCCTCCCCCCTCCCCAATGTTTAGGCCCATCTAATGTATTCCAATTATAAGTCCCCCTTTCCATTTACAGTATGTAAACTTCTTGTTTCTTTATACATGTAAATGCCACAGTTCAAATCAAAAGTTAGGAAGCCACAATGCAGGTGGAGTTTCTGATCATATGATGTTATCTTATATTAGGCCAAGTAAAAAATAATAATTGGTTAGCATCCTTTTTTCAGAAATTTTATGGTCGGGAGGGAGGTTTTCATTTTTATTTTTTTGACTTGGAAGTTTTGATGCTAAAATACAATAAAACATATCCCAACTTATTGTGGTTCTTGCATCTAAGTGTTCACAGGTATACCATATCATACATAAGCATCATACTGGAGCGCAGAAAACATAAGTTTTTGGACAACTAATTAATTCGACCAAGTTTTGCCGTCGCAAAATAGTATTGAAACATTTTTAAAGAAAAACTATGAAAATAAGAAATAAAAATATTATTGAGTTGGGCTCTTTTTCAATGGTCGAGTGGGGACGCTACTAAGTAACCTATTTATTTTTTACTTGGCCTTAGTTCTAATTTATGCTTTAGTAAGTATGTGCTGGTTTTAACATTTTTTGCCACTTACAAGCTGGCCTGAAAAAGCCCCCCCCACATTTACATGTATAAGCCCATCCACAGCCCCTAAAAACTTATATGCTGTAATGTAGACAACTTCATGTGGAATTTCACAGTACCTGAGTTTGACACCAATTCAATGTCATTTCCCTCAATGATGATTTCATCCTTTTGACTCGAGTTTGAACAAACAACACCTGGCCTCATTCGCACACGACGGACATACTTCTCTCCCAAGAAGTTTCGGATTTCCACAAGGCTGCCACCCTCCGACACATTGATGTTGATGGGGAAATGTGCATAAACAGCTCTCATTTTGTATTTATACCCCTGTAAACAAGGAAAGAAATGCCAGTTTATACAATTTTTAAAAAAACTATTTTTAAAAGCAGACAGTTTGCAACAACTTCACCCAAGTATATATCTTTTCCATTGTTTTCAAGACAGCAATGATTTATTTATCAAAACATGTAATTATTAACATAATAAGCTTTTCAACTTTTCAATTTTGATATTTTTTAATTTATGTAAAAAAAAACTTTCCTTTTTTTACAATTAATGTGAATTGACAGGAAGATACATATTCTGTGTGATGCATGCAGTACAAATTGTGTGACTTGGTAGGTCTGCCAGTGGCTAACTTTCAAAGTTTGCACTCAAATTGCTACCCCAATATCGCTAAACTTGTTCTGTACTAACAAATTCTTTATGACCTAAAAGCCCCGGGAGATCTTTTCCAAGTGTATCATGAATATTAGCATATTCAAATTCCGCAGTCTGATTGACAGGAAGTAGATAACTTGCAGAGTGAAAACAGCCGGCGTAAACACCTCTTTGTGGTATTGACAGAGGAGGAAGTTTTGCAAAAGTAAATGTGTTGTCACTGAGTTTGTATACACTAATACAATTATTACCTTTAATCTTGGTGAACAGAGGCTTAAACATATTTTATTAAATTTACCTATATGCTTTGCATATCAGTGAGCATTCTGCTGAGCACTATTCACTTTCATTTCAGAGAATAATTGTTAAGTAGATGTATATCCACACTTACAGAAATCACCCCCTTCATCATATTTTCGATGTGACTGCATATTGTCTTCACACAGGCCAGTTCCTTGCGAGTCGCAAACCACACATCCACTCTCAGCTTCTTCTTTGACACAAGTGTCAAATCAAGATTCAAATGCTTGAACTTTCTCTGCAGCTTTCCCCTGGGACCTTCGACAGTGATGGTCCTGCTGTTGATGCTGACTTTAACTGTGAAACAACAAGAGTTGAGCCAATTTCAGGCAAGATCACTACAACAGGGTTCCTTCAGCTAGCAAATCACAAAATTTAAGATCTTTAAAGATTTTTTAGGCCCAAATTTGGAAACAGGGTTTGTACATCTTCAGAAATTTAAAAATCCAGTGTTTTCCAGGGCTGTTTTACCAATTTTTCCAGGGCTTTTCCAGGGCTCTTGGAAGCCCAGAATGAAAATAACATTCACAGTGAATTGTTTAAAACAACATTTAATAGTCAATGTAATCACTGCAAAGCAACAATGTACTCCAAGTGTATCATTTCAATACTAAGCAGTGGTTTCTAACACAAAATGAAGTTTTGAAATGATATGAAAATCTACAATCTCGACTGTTATTTGTAATGAAATCAACAAAATGCACCATTTCGCGAATTAATTTTTTCACTAAAGTTCTATGAGATTTTCCAGGGCTTAATAAAAAAACTTCTAGGCTTTTCCAGGGCTTCAAAAATTTTCCAGGGTTTTCTAAGATTTCCAGGGCCTGTACAAACCCTGTAGAAATTTAAAACATAATTTTGTCTTCAATTTTTCATTCAAAAGTTACAACACAGACCACCTTGTGTAACTCAAAACTTCTGTTCTATCATACAACAATAGTTTGGGCATAAAACAAGGAAGGTAATGAACCCCTTTTACATGTGATTGCTGAACAAAAACTTGCAACAATTGCTATAAATTGATCAAAACTCTTTTTTATACAATCTTTAAACCTTAACCATGAGAAACAAAACTATTTGAACAAACTTTAAGACCTTTTAAAACTCAAGTCCTCTGATAAATTCTGGCAAATTTTCAAGGCTTTACAAAGACTAGCTTTTTAAGACTTGGTGGGTACCCTGCATAGTTAGCTGACATACATGTCATACCATACATCATGAAAGCACAAAGAGAAAATACAAAGATAAAACAGGAAGATAGCAAGTGTGGAGTTTTTAAAAGATGGGAGGCAATCTGGAGAGCTGCACAAAGACAACTGATGAAGACAGTCTATCTGTTTTTTTTAAATTAAATGATGTTCAAAGTAGCAGTAAAATTATTTGTTATCTGCTTTCTGTCCAGGTTAATTCAACATTAAAATACATGAAGTAAGGACTGTGGACCATGGCACTGGCAGGCAAATTATGCTTTTCTACACTAAATTTCATCGACTTCAGAACCCACTGTTAACTTGATGTGAAATTCAACGACTTTTCCAGGATTTTCCAGGACCTTTTTGAGCAAAGTCAAGGGCCTTCTGTACCAATAAAGCTTTATTATTCTGTGTATAAATCCAGCAATGAACTTTACAAGATTTGCTTCTGAGGAAAAATCGAGCCTCCATTTAAGTTTTCAAACATTGTTACATCGAAGGTATTATGTCCGGTCATGACAAACAGATCATTTTGATTATTCTTAGCAGGTAAAGGTGAAAAATGTTCCCCATTCTAGGATTTTCAAGGACCACAACCCAAATTCAAGGACTTTCCAGGGCCTGGGATTTTCTTTTGCCAAAATTTTCCAGGATTTTCAAGGACCATGGCAACCCTGCCTACTAATACTTTAACCATGCCCATTTTTTGGGTAGGGGTGTGCCGTCCAGCCACATTTTTGACCCAAAGATCTAATTTTCTATACCTATTTCAAACCAAACTCAAGAAACCAATACCCTATTTCGGATCACGAATTACATGTGCAATGTCTGGTCCGGTGTAATCAATTCAAAACACACAAATACAAACAAGCTGCTATTTCATTTATTCAAAAGTGAGGTGCTTGCAAAGTAAATGTCTGTAAGAGAAAACCCTGACGAATAAAAAGGGACAACTTGGTGTTCCAGTTGATTTTCTGCAAAAACTATCCTCTATTTTCAGGCCATCGGGCAAAATGTATGCCCCATTCCAGATCAAATCAGCATGAAAATCATACCCATTCTCATGGGTGGCACATACACATATGGTAATTTGAGGGGAGCCCCCCCCCCCTTCTGGTAGGCCATATTATCATTGACAAGAAACAACAAATTCAAGCTATTACAGAATTCCCCAAATTGCAAACTAACCCCCACTGCATCTTGATTCTCCATCTTTCTCTATAATAGAGTATGTCGACAGTGGGGGATAGCTTGTTGTGTGGGGGCACTCTGTTGTCTGGCCATCAACAGATGAGGATTTGTATGAATCAATTATAACAAGAACAAAAGTATATATATCCTAGTTACCATTGTCCAGAATGTTCACCGTTGAAGATGCCAAGATGGTCTTCATGATGGCTGAGTATAAATGGAGAGAATGGAATTGACCTAAACCATCTGGACAATGTAATTGTAATGCACACGATCATATTATATACAACAAGAATATATGCTATAAAGTAATAATAAATATGCAGGTCAGGAACAGAACACGAGTTGACCATGTACACAAACACGGCGACTTAAGCACCCAAGACAGTCAATTTTATTGTTCGTTTCTTATTTTCAAAGAGGGCATCGATCGTTGCTCGATTGATGAAAATTGAAAGCTTTAGGGTTCACATTTATCTTTTTCATTCACGAATGACGAATTACTACGAACACAAATTTTGTATTGCGATGTTATCAAAGCAAACTTCCATCCTGACGTTTCTGGAGAGATTGAAACTATAATTTATGACGGACAAGACGAACTCTTCTGCGACAACCCAAAAAGTCAAGTAAAACAGTACAAGACTGCATTGGTATCAAAACGCCATGATCTATGGAATTGAGTCAAGATATCTCTTATTTCCCAAACAACTGATCAGTAATACGACATAAGAAACCTAAAAATGAATTTCCCGTGAGTTGTAAAATCATTTTATTGTATATGAAGAGTAAGATGGTTCAATGTCATCCTGAACTGAAGAGGATTCTTGTCGACAATTCTTACCTTCCAAAACGACACAGAACGAAGAGGAAGGTTCGGACGGGAACAGGGGCTTAGTATCCTAGCCTGCTAAAAGTCTTTGGGGAGAGGGGACAATGTTTGACATAACCAATGTAGAACTGCCAGCGAATAGTTAAATGTTCCATCTTTGCAACACGAAAAAAAATAAAAGAAAATAGTTTTGAATTTTTCTGAGAAAAAGCTAAAACAGAATCTAAAATAACTTGTAACAAATGAAACTAATGTTCATTGTTCAATATATTTAAGCGATACACTTTTGTAACTGTCCCCTCCCTAGATAGTCACAGATGTCACTCGCTCGGTGGACCTGGGTTGGCATTCATTTTGGTTTACGTGCTGGGAGCCGGGAAATCTCTTGTTTTCGTCTTATTTCCCACAAAATGCACGATGAAGGAGCCACAAGTACAACAAAAATATTCGCCAACGTCTTCATTTCGTTCATCGGCGCGGGAATTCTCGGCGTTCCTTTTGCTTTTAAAGAGGTAGGGAAGAAATATTGATTGTCTCAAAATCTTGTGGTTGTGGTTGTGAAACCGCGAGATAAGATTTGAAGTTCTTCGAACACGAATTGACATAAGTCTTCGGTGAAGTTGACTTTCTTTACCGAATACTGCTGATTTCCGTTAAATTTGTTTATCGATAGGCTGGTATTGTGGAGGGAGCAGTTATTATGAGTTTGGTTGGAATGTTAAGGTAAGGATTCTTATGAAGAATATAGCTTTTTTAGTAAATTTGATTGCTCATTTTCAGCACATCGACTGAACAAGTCCAGTTGAAGTTTAAGACTTATCTACGTGGTATGTACATTGCTACAATCAAACGTGGGTGCCATGACAATTTCCCCAAAACACAGATCTATCGGTGCCATACTGTGACTAAAATATCCGACGTGTGTTGTTGGCAATCTTTAAACAACAATGACCTTTAGAAGCCTTAGATTATTGCTGAACATTGGCAAAGCCCAAGGTAATAATTATTGTCTGTCACGTTGCATTTTAGTCTTAAAGTTAAATAGAGTTAACCTCAAGTCAAAGGTACTTTCTTAGTTGCTTCTACACTCATACAGCACACGATTGGAAACTACTCTCTTGTAATTTGAAGTTAGACGTTAGATATCTCTGTATATTTCAGACCTCTAATCTAACATTAATATTTTGATCAAATTTTTTAAAATAACCAATAATGAATAACTGTTGTACTGTAAATCAATATCCTTATCCCTGAACTCTTTTGGTTTCTTTTTTTTATATCAAGCCCCCAACTACCCTTGTCCACTCCCCAGTCAGTCAAGACTCATATTACTTATCTTTTTAGAGAAACTAAGTATGCTACTTCTTGTTTGTGAACTCCAGAATATTGGATTACTGATCTATCAGTAGTTAATATAAGCATCTACATGTGTATGTATTTATAAATTTACAGTAAGTTCTGTATTTTAAATTGTTGAAGTTGAAAACAAATCCAAGGAAGCAAAAAAAGCATACTGTATTGTATTTACAACCAGTATACATCATCATCATCATCGGTTTTAGTCAAATGTCCACTACATGTGGGTGAAACATTGCATGGTTGCCCTCCTTCATTTCACTTTGTCCAAGGTGTCGATACTATCTTCATCTGTGAGACTGCAGAACCTCTGCCCTTGTGTCTTCAGCTGAGACCAAGTTTTACGATGTCTGCCCCCCCCCCCCCCACATGTGACCATTCACTTCAAGACAGGTTCATATTTTCCTAAACATTTCTTGTTTGGTTTTAGTGTAAAGGCTATGTTACTCCTGATTGATTGCAAGCAGAAGTTATCCACGAAGAAATGCAAACCAGCTGGTTATTCAAATGGGCACATCAACAGTAAAGAGGAGAAATCTGTCAGTGAAGAGAGAGAACCACTAACAAGCAATGGAACCCTTGTTGAGATTGATGAAAGAATATCTTTTGTAAGTTACTCCCATATATTGGCTATATGGGTATGTGTCGCTTGAAAGGGTATATGTTGTTTTCAAACAATTTACATGTAGTCTGGGATAGGATCTAGTAATCATGGAAAATTGTTCTAGAATAGGGTCCCAATCGAGAACAATTGAGCATTTTTACTCTGGTATAGGGTCACAAAATTTGCAAAAT
The DNA here is from genome assembly GCA_027575125.1 of Umimayanthus parasiticus. Lineage (NCBI taxonomy): Eukaryota > Metazoa > Cnidaria > Anthozoa > Zoantharia > Parazoanthidae > Umimayanthus > Umimayanthus parasiticus. Next base: position 1,232 of record JAOBRH010481258.1, on the reverse strand, counting down.
TTAGTCTAGTAAAGGGTATGACTTTCGCGAACCCAGCAAAAGCCAACCCCACCCAAGCCATATCGGCATACCCCCCTGGGTTGTCATATATATAATATCTATACAATCAATGCACATGTACATTGTAGGTTATTCAGTGGAAAGTTGTACAATACAGCTGGTTATTTTACGGGTCAGTTGACTGCACTTTTTATTTGTTTTTTTTAACAGAAGCTGATGAGGATAAACACCCATGAATTCCCATGCAACACTATCTATATTAAATACAACTTTACATTAATAAGTTGTTTGTTATATGACAATTTTGGAAAGTCTTTGGAAGTGTTCTGAAAGTAATCGGATGTGTTCTGAAAGTTTTGGAATTGCTCTGCAATTTTGGGAAAATTTTTTCAGAAAGTTGAAATTTTTGGGTAAAAATGTTTGGAACATTTCAGAAAGTCGTCAGAAAAGCTTTGGCAAACTTGAAAAGTTGTGAAGTAAGTGTTCAGAAAGCTTTTGACAGTTTTCAGAAATCTGGGAAATCTTTGGAATCATCAGAAAATTTTGGATGTTTTCATTGGTTGCATGCATGATTGTGTGTTCCACTAGATATATTTGTTAAATTGTATTTTATGATTTGTTTGAAATTGGTTAAACCGGTTTGTGAACAGCATGGTATGGCCTCATATCTGCACTTATTTTGGTGCACATTTGCACTCTAGAATGCGGTGTCATATTTAATAGTGAATACATGTAATCACACATCATTATTTTTTGTATTTTAGCCTACAAAAGATGGGGAGGAGTTAGATTATGGTGACTTGGCATATTATGCTTTGGGAAGCTATGGGAAGTCTTTGGTGGATGTGTCAATAGTTGTGTCTCAGATTGGTAAGATTACTAGTCCATGCAGTACATGTACATGCAGAGAATATTACACAGCGGCACAAATACTTTGTATTTCATGAATATTAAATTTTTAACTAGCAAAAACAGTAACAGTGTGTAATCATATTATACAGTATGTTATATGAATGAGTACAGTAAAATTTGTTCCAGTGTCTGCATTTTGATACAAATTCTGACCTCTTACACAAATTAAAAAGTGATCATAGTAACGGATATGTATTGTAGGATGGGATTAGCCAGAGTCGGGGTGCTAGAATTTGATTAATAAGATTATACATCTTCACAGACGCACAACGGAGATAATTCGTCTGGACGGATAATTCGTCTTCGTGCCCGTATTTATA
>JAOBRH010481036.1:0-10130 GCA_027575125.1 Umimayanthus parasiticus | reverse complement strand
TTGTGACAAATATGCCCATTATAATCAAAACATTGTTTAATTAGACAACAACATCAAATGCATTTGATGTCCCAACAAAAAGAACCAATTGTATCGACTGTGAAAATTTTTAAATGTTTTTTTTGTGTTCTGATTAACTTTGAACTGACCCACTCTCGCTGGCTAAACTAACTTCATTATTCAGTACAAACCACTGGAAGTATGGATTTGTTCTGGCGGTGGTTACAAATGTTTAGCTCGCCGTAAAATCTTACTAAACAGGATTTAATGGACACCTTTTGCAAATGATGCAGAGTAATTTTCAGAAACGAAAGGTTTTTTTAAGCTACAGCACTCAGCCTATTGCAGTAAACTCATTTCAAAACCAAAGCCGAAGAAACGAAGATATGGAAAATCCAGAAAACACGTAACTAAAATACAAATGATTTCATTTTTGTCTGACTATTGACGACTTATAAAACCAACCCTATGTACATTTAAGGTAGTTATCTTTAGTTGAGTAACTTGTCTAGTATCCATGACAGTAAGTGACTTCTGAATCAGCTGTAGTTTGTACGATTGTGTTTCACACATCCCGTTGACAAGCAAACATGATAAAAAGAGGTATGGCATTCAACTAATATTCGGAAAATTAATTTTTAAATTATAAAGCAAAAATTCTAATTTTAGGTTTGAAATTATGATCAAGAGGTTATAGCGAGACAGATTAGATTAGTTTATGATATGTTAGATTCGATTCGATTAGCTTAGCTCGGATAGGTTCGACCAAACAGATTAGTTCTAATCAGATTATTTTCGATTACACAACATTAGAGTGGATTAGAATAGGTTAAACGTGCAGTCTCGTTAATATCGTTAACGTTACCGTCTGATGCATATTTTTTTCTTTTATCTTATTTCATAATACTTTTACTCCAATTTTAATGGAGTTTTTACAGTGGAATACTTGTAAACTAGCTTAAAACTAAATGATTTTACCCACTTTATATAAAGTTGTTGTATTGTATTGTATTCAGTCACGATCCCTTCAGATGAAGCAAATCTTACAGCAGCTGTAGTTTGCAGTCACAGTACTTCCAATCTTTTCTTGTCAAAACGTACAGCTCAACTGGACATTTTCAATTTTCGGTCAGCACTTTACAGCACTGAAAACGTTCTGGTGCGTCCATCCTTCGAGCGATTGTAAGTACTAGATTTTAAATCTCGATGATCAAATTTAAGCACTTTTAACCATTTCACTCCCAAAAGTGACAAATGATAGATTCGTAAATTCTCATTACTTATTTCCATATATTTCGTGTTAATACTTGGAAGAATTTTATATTAATATTTTCATCTAATAACATGTATGTTATATACAGGTGGCAATGAAAGTCCAGGTCTTGGACTCCAAAGGGTTGAAGGAAGAGGACTGTCAGAGTCTGCGACAACTCAAAGTTTAAATCTAAATGCCTCAATCCGAGACAGGCTGAGGAGTAAAGTGAGGGGCAGACAGGTTGGTAACACTTGCATTATAATCTACATTACAAACCTTAAGAGCGTGAGATGTTTGTGTAGGGTGTAGGAGCTACACATCTTCAGTTTCCCACGTTTGTGATATTATTTGGCTTTATACGTTCATGAATTTTTCTTCTTTTTTTTCTTCTTGAAGAAATATGACTCCACCCGAGCTTATGCCTAAATCCCCTGGAGGGAGACTGCATAGTATTCAATTTAGATTTAGATTCTTGTCGGTACCATTACCATTATCATTATTGTTGCTTTTTGTAAAAACGTCCAACACTATTCAACCACTTCATAATTTTCTTCTTAATACATAAAACTGCACCTACTGATGGTGTACTAGAGCCCAGATGTAGTTGTTACTGTTTTTAAAACGTCCATGTTGTGCCGACAATTGCATTTTAATGGATTTTGTATTATTTTCTTCAACAGGCAAGGACTCCACTCCAAGAGGTACCGATTCACTTTCTAATAAAAGCGACAGTTTGTTTTATTTTTTATATTTTTGTTGTAAATTTAGATTTATCGCTCTCCTGTTGGGCGATGAACCAGTAATTTCTACTACCGTATGTAGTGACTATTTTAAGATTGCCTCTCACTTGTTTGCAAGGAATTTGTTATACGGTATTTTAAAGTCTTCATTCTTTTGTTGGTTTACAAAATCGCACATACTCGAGTCAGTAAAGCGTTTGCATGATAACGTCGTATGCTACAACTCCGAGAATGCTCTGCCCACTTTCGTTGTGGTATATTTAGTGCCAATTCTACCATCCTCATGAGGGGAAAAACATTTAAATAAGCAAGAAAAATCCCAAAATATTCTGGTAGTTGCAGTAAATTGACATCATAATGCAAATTCCGTATCCGATTGGAAAATAGGAATTCAGCATTATTTTCTTTGAACTCGTCGAAGGATACAAATTCTTGCACTAGAAGAAAAACCTGTTTTTTACAAAAGCAGTTTTATACATGTTAAAAAGCTCAAAGTCATTGACTTGTTTCTCTGAGTCTGAGAGATCAAGAGGAGACGTGCCTAAAGTGTCTGAACACACCTCTCAATAAGGATCTGCGCCTGTTCGGTATATTAACGCAACAGAATCTTTATAACGAACTGATGCAGTTCAGTTGTTGATCCACTGATTGTGGATGGGTTTGCGTGACATAAAGTACTCCTCATACATATGCACTCTTGACAATCACACCTACGAAAACTTTACCTTGATGTTTAAAAATACCATGATTTCCTGAAACTGCTTGATAACGTTTTACAGTAATATTTATTATTCAGTCATGAATTACCAGGATTTTATCGTGGATTGAAAGTGACATGTTTGACTATCATATCAAAACGCATACGTTTGGTAACAATTTTCCCGTTGTGCCAATCTTTTTGTCTATCATGCTCATCCATTCACTTTTGAAGTTTGTAAGTAATAGTTACCCATAAATAACAGACATTGCCGCTTGGAGAGATACAAATTGAAGCTTCTTGTGTTGAAACGATCCCTCACGAGTGACCGAAGTAAAAAAACGCATCGTATCTCTGCACAGTCATGTAGGATCCTCTATGTAGCTACCCCTCTAGCTTCCATGAATCATCCTCTATGTAGCATCCTCCATGTGTCATCCTCTATCTTCAGACTATTCCTGAACGCCGGTTGCGTGGTCTTCGAGACAGGCCGCTTCCCACTCGCTTTGATGATGCTGGGGTAAGTAACTGTCGAGAGTTGCTACCTCCAAAGCATACCTGCCAACCGTCCCGATTTTATCGGGACAGTCCCGATTTTTGACTTTCAAAACCTCCAAAAATCGGGACGTCCTGATTTTCCATAATTTCAGCCGGTAAATATTCCTGTTTTTAAAATTACATATAAGACATAAATCAGTACTTTTTTTGGTCTTTTTTCTGCAAATTGAGAAGAAACTTTCTTTATCGAGCTAAACCATACGTATGAATGGTTTTGTAAAATGGTTTATTGATTTATTTAAAAAAACACGTTATCGCTGGTATAGGTAAAACATTTGGTCTGTGGTGGCTGATAGGTTTAATAGCGCAATGACGACAGCGTCCTGATTTCTGATTTCCAAATGTTGGCAGGTATGCCATGGTCATTGACCTTTGCTTTGTAATATTGAAGGTCTACATTTACATCATACTATTATTGAGCATTCTAACTATGCATGTGTAATGGGTGATTTAAAGCACTGACCGAATATCTTAAAATATGGTGTCCTTTTGAAAGTTAATTCACTGCATCGACAAAAAGTTGCATAATTGTTAAAGTACTGTACAGCAATTAGAATTTCCAATACATCGTACAGAAAATGTATAGAGAACGTTAGCGTGTTATATATTGTGAACTTAACAACAAGGACAAGGCTGAACTTAGAAGAACAATATTTTGAGCACAAAGTTGCGTTCTGAGTGCAAAATAATTTCAGGTGGAAGTGCAATTGTGATATTTGAATCTTAACTGCCTTTCAAAGATGTATTGCATTTGCTACTAGTAAGATTACAGACGGACTGCTTTAACTTGAATACCGGATATTTGCTTCAAAGCTTACCCACATTTTAGACGTAATTTTCCTACCTAACATATTAACTTGTGCTTGAGTTGTCCAGTGATGACTTGATACTTTCTTAATTTGGAATCTTGTTAGCCATCCACAAACCGTCAAAGAACGTAAAGGTATAACTATTATGGGAATTCCTAGAAGCAAGAACCTAGTTGTTTTATACATGAATCCTTAAAACCGCAGTTGGTACTAAACAATAATTTTTGCTTTTCAGTTACTGGCTCCCCCTGGGCCGGAGCTGGGCGAGGAGGATCAGGCTGCGGAGCTACAGGCCAGCATCGCCAGTGTCAACAGGTGGAAAAAGATTGGCCTGCTTTCAAAGCAGAAAGCCGATGTAAGATATTACATTTTCTGATGTAACGCTCAGTACTGAAGTTAAACACAACTAATTGTCATTATACTTGGGATTTATACAAATTGAAGGAAAGGATTTATTTGAGACGTTGAGGTACTATGATTATTTGATTCGCATGTGAATTACATTTTACAAAATAACTCCTTTAAAATGTGAGACAAATGGACATGGTGGACGTGAAAGGAAATACGTGTTCTTTGGAAGGTACAATTGCGAACTTTGAGTTCAAGTTATTTGTGAATCCACATAACCATATGTAAAACCCTTTCAAAAATCCATGCAGCTTTGCATAAAAAGGTACGTATCTTGGTAACGTTACAGTGGAAACAAATGTCTTTGCTCTACACACAAATATTGGACAATGTTTAACACATTTTAAAAAAATCTGAAATGTATCTTTTTTACCTGCTTGGGAATGCTATGCATGGATCGAACACTGGAACAGGTTAAAGTTGTTTCTTTTTGTCTTTCATATTCAACAGCATAAACGTATTTCTTTGTCTGTGAGAATATATGCTAGCGGGTTAAGTTAGGGAAATACCTCCAACAGTTTGGATCTGTTGCATTATCAGGGAATGCCTAGTGAAGAAGAAGCATACAACTTTTTTGTCGGAAGCATGGAAGATACACCCGAGGAGCAGCCAGCGGAAGGGACACCAGAGGTCAGTGTCACACAGCAGTTATATTTTAAATTCCAATCCATTTTGATTAAGGTCAGGACTCATCCAGAGTTATATAAACCTTCTCCTTCCCCAGTTATGTTAGCCTATTCCTTTCCTTGAGCCAAGTCGCTCATCCCCAGTTACAGCAACCTGATCCATTCCTGAGCCAAGTCGCTCATAAGGCCAACACTCATCCCCTGCAGTTTATGTTTACCTGTTTCTTTCCTGAACAAAGTTACTCACAAGGTCAGCAATCATCCCCAGTTACAGCAGTGTTAATCGATGCGAATCCGTGTTTCCCACTAGATTAGTTTCTAATCCAATACATAGGTTGAAGCTGGGAGCAACCTGAAAACATCGGGGAAACGCTTCATGTATTATACCAAGTGTAGAATGAAAAGATTTAAATAAAAAGAAACTGATAAAAGCTTGTAAATCAGGTTTGCGAAGGGATGTAAGAAGTGAGAGAAGTGACGTTTATGCCAAGATGTCAAATAACATCTGCTTTCATTGACTGGAGCAACAATATTTTGCAGGATATAAACATGATCTTACACATTTGTGAATTATATTTAAAAAAAACTGTAGAAAATCTTCAAAAACTATCGAAAACCTTCGGAAATTATCAATAAAATAAGCTTCTTATGGTTCTTGAACATTTTTGGAAAATATTCTGAAATTTTCAAAAATCATCGGTCATCCTCGGAAATCGTCCCAAAATGTTTCATCAAGCTTTTGACAATTTTGATACAGTTGTTTTACTCCATCCATTGCATTTCAGTTGCTGTCCATTTCAATCTGTAAGAATATGAGAAACTTCACCAGCAAACTATATTTTACCTTACGTAAACAGGAATCTGTTAAAGTACCTGAAGGCGATAGTCTGACATTCTGGGGTAAGCCACCCTATACGCGTTTGGCCAAACAGCTGGAGGAGGAAGACAAACTGTACATGGTCCCAAGCCTGCGCCCGAGTGAGTGTTCATCTGTGACTTTGTCACCTCCACCTTGTTTGAGAAGTCATCAAAACATTTAGTTTTAGTTTTATTTTTTTTTTTAATTTAAACCAAGAAGCATTTTGGGCCATTGCCCACAAATAAAATAAATAAAAGCCATTACTTTCTTTGCATAAATACTATTCTTCCTCTCATACTAGTCTAAAAAGAAAAGGGATCTTTTTCATGCATTTTGTTATATCGATTAATAAAACAACACATTCAGAATGCAATTTGTCCCCCCTGATAACAATAAGAAAAGAGAGGTTAATGTGCTGCTTTGTATACTACTAAAACCTGCACAAGTGCAATGTTATTCTGTAGGTACAGCTAATTGTTATTATCCATTAGTGCCCTCAGTCATGTAATTGCCACATGTAACAGAATTTAGTGGACATCGGTTATTGGTTTCACAGTTCCATTAGACCAGAAAGTCCCAGAAGGTCAAAGCCCTCGTTGCTGGGAAGAGGAGGGGTTTTATGTGGGCAAACCACCGCAAGTTGCATACACCAATTTGAACATCATGGAAAACAGATTGAACGAAAATCGTAAGGTAAGAGGAAATCTGTCATGACCCGGCCGAGGTATGAACTTCTGTGTACATTCAGTGTTCAGTACTCTACAGGAATTCATTGAGTTGGAATTGGCCCTCCTAGTTTTACCACAGCACGCCCCTATGTACGTCCTGCATCACATTTTAGTAACACCAACTGTACTATTAGTACCTTGCTTAAAAAAATAGACATATTCCTTTGTTTTACTGATTTACTTGAAAATTAGCGAATAGATTTGTACAACAATTCATTTTTATTTGGATGTGCTCACATACTGAACAGTGAACAAAATTCAAAGTAATTGCTGTAAATGTCTGCATTTTTCATGTATTAGAAAAGCCCGTTAATCTTTCTTATGTGCTTACCTTCACTGCTACTCAGTTTGCTTTGGAATTCATGTTATTTTATTGACAGCTTTCTAAATCAAAACAATTGCTGAAGCATTTTGGTCGTTATTAAATGTCGAACGATCTTTACAAGCGCAATCTTTTTGCCTTTGACATACGATTACGTATGATGTTTGTGCCAAAAGACAGAAAACGTGGAAGAATATATCTTCTTCAACAGTATTAATAGATGTCTATCAAAATACTAAAGTCAGACGTTTGTGTTTACAATAAAAGTTATTAAAAATTATGAAGTTTCTCTTTCCTGGCAATTTTCATTCTATACATTATTCTTTAACCAGTCTTTATTGTCCGTCTGACAAGTCTGCATTTATGCTCACGAGAAATCATGTAAACAAAGATTGTCCTAATGATATTGTTCATATCATATGTCGTTTCGTAGGAATTATGGTTTGGCGAAGATGGTCAGTTGAAGAGACTGGCCAACCCAGTGAAAGAGAAACCATCTAGGCCTCCACTGTTAACAACCGAAGAACCAGACGAGTTGCTGGAAACTGAGTGGATAAAGGTATTGTACTGATAAGGTGCACTTTCCATTTCGGTCACGTATTGTTTGCCTGACCAGTCAGTTTTCACTGACATAGCTTCACATGGAAGATAACTGCAAGTGCTTTCGGCGAGATTGGACTTGCTTATAAATTAGATTCGCTTTATTAGGTTGTTCCATCCAGCAAGAGCGCAGGAATAAAATGACCATGGATTATGGTTGGCAAAACTGCATCACACCTTAAAACGTTTTCTTTTCCAAGGCTGTTAAAGGACGAGGTTGCTAAATTCTCATTACTAGTCACTATACATTAACTATTAAAAAGTCGGGAGAATTTTGCATTTAATTTTAGATAATTTATAGTAGAAGAGCAATTCCCCTTTTCTCAAATTAACTAATAAACTGATTATATACTGACACTTTAAGGAAAGACAGATTTTGTCTTGGCAGATTGGTGGGAATAAAAGGTTAACAAAGTCTGTATACTGGTTCTCGTGAACCTATCAGATCCGAATATGGAGCGTACTTCTAATTAAAGTACTCAGTTTGCCGCAAATTACCATCTAAATTCCCACGACCAGCTCCCATCTGGCCTTGTAGCTCAGTTGGTAGAGCAACGGCGATCTGTTCCGGAGGTCGTGGGTTCAAATCCCCCCGGGGTCAGAGATTTTTTCTCTTTCTCCGTGTGGTCCCATTTCCTTTCTAGAGCTTTCGCTCAGAAGGTAGTAATTGGGATATTTATACATGTACAGCACTTAAACACACAACATTTAAACCACTATGTACAACTAAAAAGATCTGACGCAAAAGCGTTGTGATGGTGTGTTCAGAGATGGTACGGGTAATGAAGAACCCGGGAAATATTTCAAAATCCGAGCCCGGAAAGCCTGGAAGGTGAAAACTGGTCAAGGGAAATCGTGGAATATTAGATCTGTGTGTGAATGAAGTAAAATGATATTGTCAAATCATGGCAAACAGCTTCATTATCTATCAATTTCGGGATCTTTTTAAAAGATTTGGTCATGGATTTTGTAAAACAAGTTCATGGAAAGTCATAAAAAGATGTAGAATCGTGGGAGTTATCTCGTTATCAGTGGGTGGAATAACAGTAGTAAATAGTCATTGGTATATTCAGACGAGTACAAATTCTAACGTTCAATCATGCAAGCAACTAAAATTGACATGAGATGACATAACAAACAGTAAAACGCCTCCTAAACCTTATTCATTCTGCAATCGTTGATAACGAATTTAATTCAATTATTTCTCTGCCTAATCACTACTGACACCGGCACAGTACTACTTGATGCTTATTTGTCGATTCGTACTTTGTAAATGCTGGTCTGTCATAAATATATAAATATATACTAAGATCTATATTGTGTTGTTCTGGGAAACCAGACAATACTTTTTGTGTTTGACAACTGAAGTATGCGGTGCTTCGCTTCTGATTGAACAAAACTTTACAAGGCGTGCGGTAACCTATATGAACAAGTTATCTGCATGTTCATGACTGAGAAGGGTTTTAAAATTTAATTTTGCTGGAGACTGTATAGGAAGTGGAAGACTAGTTTTGAAAAAACTGTTTTTCTGCGTGGGCTAGTACGCTGAATATGAGTTTGGTCAACAAAGGTTGATATGGTATGTTTGTCGCCTGTGGGATATGGTGTTTAGCTGACGTTTTGAGCGTTAGCCCTTCGTCGGAGCCTTCGTCTTTTAAGCCTTCTCTAATTCGCTCCAGTGTCTTGTCCGCCATCGTGATATTGTACTTAATACAAATAAATCCGCATACAACGCCAAAAGATAGCATCTCCTGGACCAATAAGCTTGCATGGAGCTGGAATTGCCTTTATAAATGGTGTTTGTTTTCGGAATACAGCAAGTTCATGTTTTTATGAAGGCCAGGATCGCCGCCCCAGCAAGCAGCTAGCCAGCTGTCACGCGATGTTTTCGTCCCATGCTTCATCTTTTTTTTTTCTCCTGAAAATCCAGTTGTCATGCCAATTGGATCAGTTATTCATGTTTTTATGAAGGCCAGGATCGCCGCCAAGCAAGCAGCTAGCTAGCTGTCACGCGATGTTTTCGTCCCATGCTTCATCTTTTTTTTTCTCCTGAAATCCAGTTGTCATGCCAATCAGTTATGCTAGAAATGTAAATAAGGTGTCATTTAGCCTAAATTACCGGTTAAACCACAAAGATATTGTCACTGCGAGCGAAGCATTTATCGGTTAACAACAACAACAACAAACTGCCCAACAACCAGACAACAACAGGATCCAACAGACTGGCTAACTTCTGATCCGGGCCGTGACACGATTGCTTTTTTGACAACTATTAAAACCTTTCGAAGTTGTTAAGCTCACCTCTTGCGAACTATAAGTCAGCTTTACCAAGTGTAGTAGTACTGGTATCAGTTTAGCTCACATGTTCCATGAATGCGGCACTCCGAAAAATATCAGTGTAAAATCTTTACTGCCGTCAGTGCCATACGTGTCACCGCTGATCATTCACCTGTCAAACTTACAACTCACGCAGTCTCTAAAACTTCAGTGTGTACCTGTAATGTCACGGGACTCATGGCATACACGCT
>JAOBRH010480703.1:0-10133 GCA_027575125.1 Umimayanthus parasiticus | reverse complement strand
CCCGCTAAATAATGACACGTCCCTTATGCACAAATGCCACACTTCTTACTGATACATACTTTTGTTTTCACAAATATTAGGGTCAGGAAAGGAAATAAAAGGAAATAAACATAAACATACGTGCAGCAGTTGAAACCAGGCCTGTCATGTACTCTGATATTCTTATTCTTATTTGATGGTCGTTTTGTTATATCTATGTACGGACATACATCATATGCTGACTGACGTTTTCTGTTTATTTTCAGTATCCTTTTTATTTTGTCTCTGTTAGAACAATAATCCCACTTCACTAGTACGTAGCAGTTTGTTTACATATAAAGATCAGCATCAGCACAATTTTGAATGAAGCAAAACCTTCATTTTTGTGGAATCAAATTTATGAGGCTATTTGTATTTGCATTAAAGCTCTCTAAAACTTCTGGGGACAAGACGTTCCGCGATTTTTGCTGCGCAATAAATGAAAGACGATTTACCAGTGGCCGTCCTGCATTCAGCAATATTAATATTGTTGGATTGCGTGAAAACTTCCGAGAATGTTTTAATAGTTTAAAAGTCAGGTATGAAGGGGCCACAACATGAGTGCATTTGTAGACCATTGTAACGTTACGTAGCCTGCCCGCGAACGTTAATTCTCTGCGCTTCCCGCGGTGAAGGAGAATTAACGTCTGCGGGCAGGCTAAACGTTACGCATTTCTAGCCGTTCTTTTATTGGGAGCCGTGTAAGGATATGTTCACATTTGGTATCCGAGCACCAATGCCTGGGCACCGCGACAAAATGGTGTTGTGTTCAGATACTGGGTACCAAAGATATCAACACTACTTATGTGGGCACCGTGCCAGAATTCTTGCGTGGGTACTTGAGAAAAGGTGTGTTCATACCAGGACTCAGCGATAATCGTACTCGGGCACCAAGTGTGAACATAGCCATCGCTTGTGTAACTTAGAGAGATATGATCGAAATTGCGACTAACGGGCCTGATGTTCTCCCAGGCCCATATCTTAACGCCGATACGCAGGCTACTTTGGGAACGTACATTTCACGTACTTCGTCATTACCGGACCATGATGTCCCTGCATACACGAAGCACCAACTGCTATTTTTTACGCACGCACACACAAATGCATGTACGTTCCTATATGTTTTCTATAAGTTGTTCGCACTACTCAAATTAATATTATCCAGCTCATTCTTTCCTCTCAGCATCGATATCCGAGATAACGTTCAGTTTCATTCTCGGTTTTAGAAAAGCAGCTAAAGACTTGTAGTTGCCTAGTGTGGCAGGGCGGAAAAACGTCACCGCCACTTTTTTCGTAAATTATTTTAGTTACCAGTAATTTTGCGTCTGATTCTTAACTTTTTCATTTTTGTTACCATCGTAAAAAACTCACGACAAAATATTATCATATATGATAAAGCCATTATGAAGATATCCACAGAAATGTAAATTTTTCGACTGATCAAAATAGCACCTCTCCCAAAGAACAAGGTCTAATATCTCGGGTTCGCCTTTTCAAAATGTTTCCGTTGTTTGAAGTTTTGTTCATAGCGACTAAAAGATTCTCTTTGCAAAATATTGAGCTTAAATACCAAAAGCTGTCCTTATTCTGGAAAGCCAGGAATCGTTTTCCCGTTCTGCCGCCTAGTGTATTTATCTTCCATCGTCAGCTTCACATTTGTTTATTCCTTCCTTCACTTGTACATGGACTCAGTAGTTTGTATACAATTACATATGGTTTTGTATGGGGTCGGCCATTTTTTTCATCATTTTCACGAGCGTATAAAACGTACGCTGGGGTGTGGGGGTCCAAGGCCGACGTACTCTTTATCAAATTTCAACAATGGATATAACATTATGTGAGCAAAAACCAAGTTTAAGCCAACAATTGAACACGAATTTGGTTTCTGCTCCCAATACCATACAGGCATACTGAACCCATGTTCAAGTTTGAATTGGCGGAATTGGCCTGGGACTAGACATCTGAGGGGCATGACGTATTAATGACGCCTTCCTTTACTTTGATGATCCACGTGCATTCGAACACATTGGCGGACGAAGCGTTGAATAATGCAAAGATGAATATCACGAACTCGAGAATTTCATGTTGAGTAGAAAAGATACAGTCCACAAGAAACCTTCGAACGAGTACCAAAGGTTTGTGAAGGCTTTTGTGTTCCTAAAAAGTGATTGCAATCGCCAGGAGAGCGTCGAAACCGCCCAAACATCTGGGTATCTCAAGAAAATTGCGACGCGGCTGCAAGTCATCAGTTCAGCCTTGCAATAAAGAAAAGGAAAAAGATAAGGAGTGAACCTGCAGCGGGATTAATTAAAGCATTTTTTTTATTTTTGTATGACTTTTTAACTTTTTATGATATCCAGTGACCAGCACAAGACTATGATTGACAGCTTGAATTAGTTTATTATCCTACGCGTTTCGTCTGATACTTCAGACTTCGTCAGGAATTTACAACTGATTTTCTTTACAATTTTAGTGTTTATTTATACCCATCAAAGCGTGATCAACGTTGATGATCTAACGTACTAAACGTTTATCCACCCCGAAATTAAATGATGTAATTGACGTATCTTTATTAGTTCCCAGTCTGCCCTGCCCTTCCGGGTTTTTAGTACGTTAGATGGACTTAGATCGGTGGTATCGGGGTTGAAAGTTCAACAATATCCCATACCTTTGCTGTAATTTTTGTCGCGGCTGCCCCACATCCAAGATGCGACGGAAACCGTGCAATGGTCTATTACATGCATACAGGTTCCCTGCTGAAGCCCCAGGCTTAAACTGGACCAGACCTCCCAATCAGCAGCACTTTTATCTTACCTCTCACCCGATAGTATTTGTGTAAGCATCAAGCTATTCAAGAATGTCAAATTACAGGCCTTGGCCCATTTCCTTCACCACGGGGCCCTACTGCGAAGCAAATAAGGCGGCTGCTTTTGGAGGCTACGATGTTCATGTTCGACTAGTACTAATCCTGGGTTAACTCTTAGTAAAACCTATAGCGTCAACCCAGGAGAAACGCCAATCGGGCTTTGGACAAGCGGGCCCTGAGCACGATTAGTGCTAATCCTGGATTAGCTCTATAAGTTAATTCTGGATTAATTGTAATCGAGCTTTGAGCAACCGAGCCCTTAACTAAAAATCTTGCTGCAAATACAGTGTAAAGGAAAGGCAGAAGCTCACAAGACTAGTCATATAAGCTTCCGATAAAGGATATAGCTTAATTATATTGTTATCAACTGCTAAGTAATGATGATCATTGCATGAAATCAAATCGCGTACATTGAAAAAACGAAGTAAGAAAACCGCGGTTTATTCTTGTAGCTGACGATGTCATAACTTGAAATAAGCGCAAGTATATAAGCAAGTTGTACACACGTTAGAGAAGAAATTAGTGGAATTATTGTTGTTCTTGTGTTTGTTTCAGGCATGTTCGGTCACACTGGCGAGATACGCAACATTCTCGACCCCCAAGCCCACGTTTTACCGCGACAGCGGGTTTAAAAACGACCGAGAAGTCAGACATGCGAAGAGCTCTGGCGTCGAGAATGGTAGTCCAATCAAAACAAGGACCTGGGTTTGCCACCAGAAACGACTTCTTGTTTCTTCTACGCACTTTTATTTTTTTCTTATCTCACAAGTGCAAAGCAAGTCTAAATTAGTAGGGAAAGAAGAGAAAGGGTGCATGAGGCAGGTCGACTATGATCAGCTAGTCAGCTGACCACTCTTTTTTGGAGCTAATATCACCACCAGCTGCTCATTTGTAAAATGTTTATTTGTTTGTTTTATTAAATTTTATTTTTGGTTGCTAAGCCACAGTTACACGACTTGGACAAAATATCCGGCTCACCTAACCATTCACACTTTCTGGTACCGACACAACAAATGCGGGTCCGCCGCTGAAAGCTTCACAATTGGTCAGTTTTTGCACAGGAAGCCCATGCGATTCCCGTGGTGTCCGGCATGGCGCCGAGCAAATATAAGCGAATGTACAGGCCAAAATCGACTTTGACGCTTTCTTGGTGAATATTGAAATAAATGAAATTGAAGGACACCAACTACATATGAGGCAAGTGCAACTTCATTTATTTCAATATTCACCGAGAAAATGTCAAAATCGATTTTGGCCAATACATTCGCATGGGTTTCCTGTGGCTTTTGCTTGAGCAGGTAGAAGAACCAGACCACCTCGACAATCCCCTTCTCAGTAGTGGTATTTCCACTACCTGGAGGCCACTTTAAAGAAAAATACGCACGGCAATCATACAAACACGAAGGTCAGGCTTTCAAGCCGATGCAGCCATCAGTCCTGCAAATATTGTGCCGGTAAAGCTTTTCTTGTTTGCAAAAGCAACTGCGAGGTTGACCTACAGTTTTTGTGCTTCGTTCTCAGAGCAGACCTACGGCTAAATCGCACATACCGAAAAGTTATTTGCTTAAATGAAATACTCCCGATGAACAAAGAAGTTCTCCTACAAGCAGTCCCCCGTTATGTCGAACCCTCTGGGAGAATAAAAAAATGTTCGACGAAGCAGGAGTTCGAGAGAAGCTATAGTAAAATTACCGACAAACAGTGAGAAGAGAAACGGGATTCGGTTCGAGATAGCGAGCTCAAATCTTAAAACAGAGTTCGAAACAACGGGAGATGGTAGACCATTGCATGTGCGACCCGGCCCTTCCTGCAACTGCGTCACTTTCCTTTAAGTTAATAATTCTCTGCCGTTAAGTTTCCAGTCCAGAAACGACGAGCAGGAGAATTCCATACTCTAAAAAAACTCTTTGCACCAACCACAGTCCATGCAATTGCGGTGATCGCTTGATAGTGGTAAGAACTT
The DNA here is from genome assembly GCA_027575125.1 of Umimayanthus parasiticus. Taxonomy (NCBI): domain Eukaryota; kingdom Metazoa; phylum Cnidaria; class Anthozoa; order Zoantharia; family Parazoanthidae; genus Umimayanthus; species Umimayanthus parasiticus. The sequence continues at coordinate 5,286 of JAOBRH010480703.1, read as the reverse complement.
ACAATTCTCTCATCCAAAGTTTTAAGTAACAACTATACTATGCACATTGTCTTACGACTATCACAAGCTAGATCGCACAATCACATGGGACCAGTGTTATAAAGGAAGCAGATCAAAACACAAGCCACCTGGGGGAGGGGGTGGAGGCACCTTCAAAGATACAACTCTGTATTCCAAACTTTGAAAATGATAGCATCCCAAAACCGGGGAAAATGTATTGTCAGTTTATGTTAATCCACTCTCTCGACTTCCTATTACGAACACAAGAATAGAAAAGCCAAAAGGTGATTGGTGTACATTGTTAACGCAGGGGTCCCCTTTGGGGCACGTGTTTTGAGCTGTTCTTCTTTCAGCACTCTCTTACAGTATTAATAGTGTCTCTGTTCATATATCTAAACAACTTAGTAATCCTATTCGCATACTTATGCTGATTTTCTTCTGTTTAATATACTCATAAAAGGCAATTTGAAATCAACGTTCTGTCAATTTTCGTTTTCGGGCAAAAAATGGGTTGCAGTTGACCAATAAATTAAAAAAAATTGCAATAAATGTCCGTTTAACTGCGTTCGACTTTCTAAAGACGTCTACTCAATAAATACATAACATTCAACTCATTCTTGTTATACTGCGAATACGAAATACCTAAAGAAACTGCCGTCTTTCGTAAAGGCAAAGAATCAATCTACGACTAGTTTCTGACTTGGAGCCACGCTGCAACGTCTTTCGTAGAGAATTGCAACTGATCTGTCTTTGGGATACGTTTTCCGCAAGTGATCAAAAGGATGTACTTTTGCTCTGGTTTAGCGCCAACTTTACTATGCATCATTTAAAATGACAAATTTTGGTTGCTCGAACTTCTACCAATCAAGTTAACCCTTTCGCTATTTTTTCCAACATCCAAATTCTCTTTACGGGGTCAATGTAAAACAAACTTGGTATCGTCTCCTTGGTCATCTACTCCCAATTTTCTGAGATGAGGTACAAAATTCTCCTAAATCTTTTATAGAAAATGTTTGCACAATTAATAAGAATTTAACGGTACATAATTTGAAATTTTAGGTGCGAAAGGGTTAAAAAGACCTGAATATCAATTTATTTTACTGCAACAGCGATTTAAAGAGTTGCTTTCCCCGCAATAACAAACTGCTTCCCCGTGTTTAACGCTTCATTCGCATGAGTTCTTTGACATTTCCCGTTTACAAATTTCAAGACTGAAATTTTAAAAAGAAACTAAGCTTGTAATGAACACGACATAAATGCGACATTCGACACTTCGTAACTCCAACTCGGTAAGTTCCAATACCATAGGATTGGAAAATTAACGCGCCAAACTGTAATCTTCTCTGACTAAGCTTACTCAGTACAGTTTGCTAACTATATTTTGCCACCATTAGCCATGCTTGTCTTCAGAATTACGAGTATCTACTCTGGGTGCCAGAGGTATACTTTCGTCTCCTAACTTGGAGGTACCAAAGAGTGTTACCCTTGCCGTACTTAGGGTTGTGACAGTTAACCTCTGGCACCAAGGGTAAGGACTACCCAAAGCTGGCTACAATCACACTGCAGTGACTTTAAACCTCCAATCACACAGATATTATAATTATAATTATCATATTTACAATATATTAGCAATAAATCTACTCTAACGTCACACTAATTTAAATCATTCAAAGTTAGCAACGCCCATGCTCTAGTAAACACAAAAAATGATTGCCCGATTGAAAGCACGGCACGATTACACCAGTGAAAACAGGACTTTGCACGGAATTCAGTACATCTCTTACGGCCTAGCGTTTCAGGCTAAAAGTCTGAATCCGATTCGACAACCGACACTTTTGATCCCTTGTGTAACTGGTTCATTTTCATTTGTGTTCCACTTAATGCAGGAAAGCATTATAACTTAACCTCGCTGCTTAGATTTAAATTATGTATTTGGTACGGAGGTGTAGGAATAAAACATAACTTAGACTGTAATCATGCAAAATAGCATAAGTTACCATTCTTGTTCGACATATCAAATTGATCACGACTTTGTCGAGACAAGGATAATCAGAGCAGAGAACTCTAAAAGGTCAAAAGAGACAAGCAGACTTGCTGTGGTTAAATCACAGTAGTTGACACGGGGAAAGCACAGTGAGAGAAAACGCGGAGACTCGTGGCAACTAAGAAAGACAAATTAGATGGACATAAGACAGACATAAGATAACATGCAGGAAAAGCGAGACAGACAGACAGACCGTAAGCGAGTCCGGCAAAATAAAACGAAAAGAAAAAGAAACATATTTGGCTCCTTGCACTAAGATTCTAAGTAATCGTTTGTTCACGCCGACTTTGTAAGCAAGACTTCAGCTGACAAACATAACTCTTTTCATTACATGTATAGTAGTCATTTCATATATAGACTGTTTAGAGTCAATCCAAGCTCAGCCCACACATATACATAATCTTCAGTGATGCAATAAAATAATGCTATAATGTCCTCTAAACGTTAAAAATCTCCTACAATATAAATCACTCTTATATTACATAGTATGCAAAACCTAACTGATTGGGTTTGACAAATAAAATACAAATAGTATAAATACTCTAATACTGTTGTTTTCAACCGCATTTCTCTCTGATCAGACTGGAATACTTTTAAACACAACAAACGGTTTTCTTCCTTACTTTGCCTAACAAAGTTTGCAAGTTTTACTCTTGAAAAGATTTTCCACAAGTATAATTGAAAATGCCTGCAAAATTAGGCATGAAGTCCTTCAAGATAGAAAATCTTAAATCAACCCTAAATACATGTTGGTGCATTTTCTATCAATGTTATTATGACAACAGCTATTATGTCAACCATTACCACAAAAACAAATCATAATGACAAAGCAACCACAGCAGTAACAACTATGGCCACAGGGTTTACCAGCCCACCAACCTGGAAAGGGAAGTGGCAAGTCTACAAACCAACAGTATAATGCACCTATCATTGTTAAGACAGAGCAAGCAGCACAGGGATGGGGTATGTCAGCTATTTGATCGATTTTGACCAATATAGTCAAAGGCATTTAAATTAACCAAATTTACCTTTTCCTAGGGTGGGATTCTGAACAAAGATTTATATGAAAAAATATGAGCAAAAGGCTAAACGTTTGACAAAATGTTAAAATCCAAACGTTTTCGACTAAGAAGTCATCATCAGGGAAACCGTTTGGATTTTAACATTTTATCAAACTTTTAGCCTTTGACTCATATATTGTATCAACTTTGGCAACTGTTATGACATTTATTTGAAACATTCAAATGTTCCACATCTGTTCTGTACCCCCCTCCCTCCCCCTCCGGACTGCTATACATACTGTGATTCGTGAAATGAAATGTTGTTCTCAAAAATGCAGCAATATACTTTGAACTTTGAAATGTAAGCTCTAGTTAAATCCAACCTGGATACCCAGCAGACACTTCTGGTTACAAAAACATTTTCCGACTATATTGTTAAGGGTGGATATGCTGGGATATGAAAAATATTGAATACCTTATTACATGAAATTAAAAAACAATCATGACAACGTCCTCATATTAGAATACGATTTTATTAACGCGGTTTGCTGGGACTTACGAGTCAAGGATTTTTAATTGAAACGCTTAAAGCGTTTAAATTAACGCGATTTTTCAAAAACAGCGTCAATTAAATGCTTTTTTAATTTCCGGTAATAAGGTAGTTCTATCGTATGATTCAGTTGAAAACGAATCCTCTCCTCTCAAACTGATTACACTACACTGCACTACACTAATCTTGTACTTCAGATTTGCTATACAATTTTGAACAGTTGCTTCAGCAACAACAAACTAGGAAAAGAAAAGAACCCCCTTCCTGTCAACCAGCTCAATGTTAAAGTGCTTACACCAACTTGGGTGAAGTTTAAGCTTACAACTGTTCCTCTCTTTACTTGTAAGTTTAAGTTATAAAAGAATGAATGTAGGGCATAGCAAGACTAGCTACAGGGGACATGAGGCACAAAAACGAACGATTCAGTTATAAACTTTAGTTATTACTTATCAAAAGTTCCTCTGTGTGATTCTTCCTTTACAGTGTACATAGTTTCCACTGGTCCTCAGTGTTTTTCCTTTTAACTAAAAGTACTTGAGATAATAATACAGTGAAGTAACTTAGATACAGATACTAAAGTTACTTGTTAAATAGTTCTATAACTAGTTGATCGAGTAGGATGTATGTACTGCACACAAACACACAGAAACAAACACACGTTTGCAAAATTTCTGCTATCCCAGTACACAAAATACATAGCTTTCTTTCTCACCTATTGTCCAAATCAAGAACAACAGATAAACAAAAAAAATATATGTAGACATAGCAGAAAGCAGAAATTTTGCAAATTGGTAATACATATTTATATGCATATACTATTAACAAAATAATAGCAACCATAAACAAGTACTAAGTACTTCATGTATCCTGCATATAACTTATACTACCATAAACACAAGCATTACACAAATGCTGTACCAGTGCAGCGGTCATTTGGGTGCCGTTCTCTAGTGATTTGCTTCACAAACTGAAAGAAAGAAAACAAATAGCGTCAAATCATTGACCTTTAATGAGTTTTTGCAAAACCTTGTTTTAAATAACTTTTAGAACACCAAAGAAATTCTTCAGGTCTTGTACTGTAACTGAAACACTTAGTTATTTCTGGTGTTGATATTTTAACACAGATTTGAATTAGTTTATATGTAAAATATACATTATAGCATAAATAGTAAGTACTGTATAATATATTGTGCATGTTATAAAAAGAATTGCTTTGAAAACCCCAGGATTCTCACTGTTGACTTAAGCTCTAATCAAGTCCAGTTTGTGCAAACCAATGTTACCACTAACAAATATTGGTTAGCTGCTATTCTAAGATGATTATTTAGCTTCTTAGATTTGGTTATTTGATCAAATTTAAGGTGAATGAACACAGTTATGAAATATTTGAGTAACTGTTAACAACTGATGGAAACACCCTCAACCATAATGTAATTAACATAGGGGTGGGGGTGGATCAGCTTGGATACTGGACAAGGGGAAGAACTCAACTTGGACAGTGGACAAGGGGGAGGTAGATCAACATTGACAATGGGGTCAATTTGGACAGTGGACAAGGGGGAGTGGGCTAACATGGAAATGGACTAGGGGGTCGGGGTTCAACTTGGACAATGGACAATTTGCCTGGCATTTGAACCATTTTGATGGCAAATGTAATACAAAAATGTTATAAAAAATTAATACTTTTTAAT
>JAOBRH010480371.1:0-10139 GCA_027575125.1 Umimayanthus parasiticus | reverse complement strand
ATATACTGACATGTCTTACTGTATTAGGTACACAACGACCGTAAATCACACAAGCATAAACACAAACACAAACATAGTCATAATGATGATGGCAGTGGCAGTTTTACAATTGATGCACTCGCGTCTCTCAAGTGTTGCGGAGACTCTGCATATGACTCTAGCACGCATGCGTGTTGTGGAAACCGCATTACCCAAAACCAAGGCTCAAGTTGTTGTGGCACACAGTCCTATGACAGGTAAATGCTGCAAGATGATTTTTTTATATAAAAAAGGTAGAGATCTCAAACAGTTAGTTTGTGGGCATTTTTCACAATTTCAACCTCAAATATTTTTATGTATATTTATAGATGTAGTGACTATTATAATTTTGATGTCCGAAATTAGTTTATATTGTTACTCAAATGGGTGTTTATAATGTTACCCAAATGCATTGACACAAAGTAACTTACTTCGATAAACTGTAATCGTTTGAATAGTTTTGGAAATCAAGTTATCCATTCAGTAGATACATCAACTGTAATTATGACACGAGTTCCACTTCCTTAAGATTTTCTGTTTTGTTTCCCAAAACATGATCAGCAGACAGACTCAAATCTGTACAAATTTGAAGACTGAGCAAATTTTAGCTTAGTTTCAGAACCAGAAAAATCCATTGTATGTTGTTTAAGGCATGTATAGCTGGAATATGGACAACTTCAGGCCAGCCCCATTCTCTCTCTTCCCAACAACAACAACAAAACAACTGAACGATTTTGGTCAAGACAGTATCCAATGTTTGTTGTACAAGAACCTAAACTTCATAATGACGTCTTCATTTTTTCTTATTTTGTTGAGTAGATAAAAACATTTAAACCTATTCTACAGCAATGACTGACAATCTCGTGTTCTCCCCAGTCGTTTGTATGTCTGTTGCCAAGGTAACAGTTTGGTTCGACTCAGCCAACCAGGAGCTCAGAATGTCGGATGCTGTGGTCGCACAAGTACTTACAACCAGATTACCCACATGTGTTGTAACAATGTTGTTACACCGCGTGTACCAGGAAACAGGCTGTTATGCTGTAGATACACCGCATACAACGCGGACACTCATGTAAGGATTATCGTTTGAGACTGAATATGTTTTTATTAACTAAGCGTATTATTAGCTAGACAAATCCTCGAAGCTTGATCAAAATCAGAAAAGGCGCACAGAAAATACTAAGGGAAATTATATACTTAATTGCTTTCACTTTAATTGTGTCTACAATATTGGTACTTGAACGCCTTCAAAGGTGCGAAACTTCTACGTCCCTGCTAGTTTACAAAGTTAAGGTAAAGCAAAGGTAAAGCGACATTCTTTAACAAGTGTAACACGTGACAGTAATTCACTGACAAACTTGTGGCCCTCAGTGCACTCTTTACCCCCCTTCGTCTGTCAGTGCTCCGTTTTAACGGGTATTTAAAGCTAAAGCTACACTGATCAAAAGAAAGTCTAAGTGGATGTTGGGATCACCGAGGATCGTAAATACGGAGGACGAGCACTAACCCACTGAATCACACCTGCTTTTATCAGTATTTGTCTTCTCTTTACGATAGGGAGTTAGCAGTTCATAAACTGGCTGGCGTGTTTAACAACGAAAGCCTCAACGCTAATGTTTTGTTCTGACTTAGGTGTGCTGTTCCTCGGGAAATATCAACATAAAAACTCCAGGAAGTGGCGACCAGGCCAAATGCTGTGGCCGCGGGACTTTCAACCCTTACACTCACATGTGCTGCGGCAATCAGGTGTCTCGCAGAGTTGGCAAAGGTTCGTCTTGCTGTGGGACAGCCGTTTACGACCAGGTCACTCAAGTGTGTTGTTCTCCCGGTAGAATTGTCCAACGATACGCCGTGGGCGGACAAAACGCCAAGTGCTGCGGCGACCTGAGCTACAATCAACATACCCACATGTGTTGCAACGGCAGAGTTACACTAAAGAGAGGCAATGCTGATGCAAAATGCTGCGGAGCTATTAGTTATGACCACCACAGAGAGGTCTGCTGCAACGACGGTAGAATTGTCAAGCGGTATTACCCCGGAGGTGCCAATGCCAAATGCTGTGGTAGCGCCAGTTATGATGAGAAGCGTTTTATGTGCTGTAACAACCAGATAACAACGTTGATGGCTGGGTCGGAGACAATCTGTTGTGGTCACATTGGTATCGATCAACGCACAGAGGTTGGTGAATAGAATACATTCTTAAAGTCAATCTGTCTTCGTAAAGAACAACTCGTCGGATGCTTTGTAACATGTAACATTTATAAGCGTGGTTGGCTCAGTCACTCAGAGATTGAAGTGGGAACCATAGTTAATAGGGTGAGCTGGTTAAAAAAAATCAGCCAGCGTTTTTGTTGTAGTTTTTCCGTTCTCTGTCTCTTTTGTTCATTGGTGTTGACCGTGCACAAAACACAGAAGGTTACAATGAATTACGATGCACTCTGAATAACTTCCACAGATCTTTGCCGTTGCGCTTTGTAGTTCAAAGTTCAATTGAAAACTTTTTGTTAGCTCTCTATAAATGCCCGCACAAATTGAAAGAATAGGCCACACTTAGTATATACCGAGAATTGGGGGCTTTGTATTGAAAACTGTGAAACTGAGAATGTATGACCGTTTGAATGCTCTTTCCATTTCTGACTGATTTATAAAGTGCTACCATCAGGTTTACAAAAGAATGAGAAAGAACCATTTCTCTCCTGAATCAGTACATGCATCATTCAAACAAAATTCCCCGCGGGAAGAATTTAAAGGCTGCTTTTCTCAATTGTAGGTCTGCTGCGCTCCCGGTTACGTTGTACCCCGTTATCTCGCCGGTGCTAAAGAGGCCAAGTGCTGTGCTCAAGCAAGTTACAATCCAGACAGTCACACGTGCTGCGGTGGGCGCGTGACACCCAGAGTAGGAGACGCATGTTGTGGTGATATTGCATACAATAATAACACCCATTTGTGCTGTAGTCCTGGAATGATCGTCGGTCGATACGCTCCGGGTGCACAGAACGCCAAATGCTGCGGCACGACAAGTTACAATTCCAAGACCCACATGTGCTGTGAGGGACGCGTGGCTCTGCGAAGGGGCGGTGCCATGGCAAGCTGCTGCGGTTCCGTGACTTATGACTCCAGGAGACAGGTCTGTTGCTCACCGGGGAAGATTGTCCCACTGTATGCCGAGGGTGGCCAAAACGCCGAGTGCTGCGGCGACGTCAGCTATAATGGCCTGACCCACATGTGTTGTAATAATAACAAAGTGGTACCGCGGCTTGGAGGCCAGAACGCAGCATGTTGTGGTGACACAAGCTTTGATAGTTACAATGAAGTATGCTGCGCCCCTGGTAAAGTTGTACGGCGGTACATCCCCGGGGGACAGAACGCTAAGTGTTGCAAAGACAACAGCTATAATGAGAACACTCACATATGCTGCCAAGACCGCGTAACACCTCGAGTTGGGGGCGCGGACTCTGCGTGTTGTGGAGATCAAGCGTACAGGCAGTACACGCACGTGTGCTGCTCCGATGGTAAAATAGTTCCACGGTATTCCCACGGAGCAAAGAACGCCAAGTGCTGTGGGTCAGCGAGTTACAATGAAAACACACACATATGCTGTAATAACGTTGTCACGCAACGTGTTGGTGACCGTTTCGCATCTTGCTGTGGTAACGTTGGTTATAACATGTTCACGCAAGTGTGCTGTAGCGACCAGACCATTGTTCCACTTTTCGCGCCCGGCGCCTCAAACGCCAGATGTTGCGGTAGGGAGAGTTATAATGACATCACTCACATGTGTTGCCAGGGTAACAAGACGCCTAGGCTGGGCGGAGGCTTCGCACGTTGCTGTCGTCAGCGGGGTTACAACAGGTGAGAACGAAAAAATTGCTTCTTTGTTTTACTACAAAATAAGTTAGATCAGTTGCAACGAATCAAACTTTCTAGTGTTTTTAATGATTCTTTAAAGTGACATTTATTCTAGCTTAGAGTGATGTATTCTCTTCGCCACGTCATTCAGTTGAACATTTAAGTTTATACAACAAGGAACAATTTTTAAAAACTACATATGTAGCAGTGAGATCAAACAATGTTAATATTCTCCGCCAGAACAATAAATGAAAATACAAAATGATAACAGTAAGGTTTACGGCGGCGGATAAAGCAGGATTTTGTCCTTTAAGTGAGTATTGAGAGAGTTTCTCAACTAATGTATATTGGAAGTAGTTTTAAAGGTTCTAATGCAGCCGGTTGTTTCATGGGCTGATGCCTGGGGGGTACTTCCTAGTAAAAGAGTAATGGGGATGTGTCGCTGGATGGGGTCGCATTTTCACAACTGGATTGATTATAATGGGGTTACATTTTTAGTAGAGTTACTAGAATGGGGTCGCACATTTTTAGGATTTCTCGGATAAGAAAATTCTGGTAAGCAGGGATTCAAAAATAGGACGATTCGCGGCCAAAAGTGACTAAGATGGGGCCTATAATTAGCCACAGAATAGATTTAAATGGGATAGAGGTTCGGAGAGGCCAGTGGCACATTGACCCAAGTACCCTCCCCCCCCCTCCCCGGGGGTGATGTTTCGGGGAAAGTATATCTGGCTGAAGTAGTTCTGTTTACGAGAATGTATGGCACAATAATCCTTCGTATCAAAGTTTAATTTCACTTCCTGCAAAGATATATAGTGCTGATAAAAAAGACTTACACAAGTTTGATGTGATAACTTTAAACTTTTGTTATACTAAACGTCTTCGGGCTACCGGTACATTTTCAAACATCCATAGTTTTCAAATCATAACAAAGTTTACAGTCAACCTTTGTAGTGTGAGATGCAATGTTTTTGTTATGAAGTAAAAGAAGTCAGCACATTTTTCACTCACAGTTCCTAGATTCTAAATTTGTAACACTGGTAAGAAACCCAGAATTCCATCTTTTCCATCACCAACAATGCAAGGGCAGAGTAAGTGAAGGGCGGAAAACCCCAGCTCTTCCCTTTCTTTGACAATTTTAGAACCATCTTATAAGGATATCATTAAAAAAAAACGTCTTTTCAATATCAGATACTTTTTTCCACCTTCTCTTGTTTCCTTTGTGGGGTGGGCCCTCCCTTTCCCTTTCCGAATTTCCAGGATCTGTCCCTGAAAAGACAACGTTTGTTTTTATCCAGCCAAAGCGAGGTCTGTTGTCCAGATGGTCAAGTGCTTCCTTCCTACGCCCCTGGTGCATCGGATGCTCAATGCTGTGCGATGGCCAGCTACAATGACAAGACCCACATGTGTTGTAACAATAACATTACCCCGCGCCTGGGAGGTAACCAATCAGAGTGCTGTGGTAGCGAGGCTTATAATCGGATCCAGGAAGTCTGCTGCTCCCCAGGCCACATTGTACCCCGTTACGCACCTGGGGGCACGGACGCTAAGTGCTGTGCCATGGCCAGTTTCAACGAGAGGACACATATATGTTGTAATGACACAGTGACGATACGAGTGGGCGGTGACAGGGCTGGGTGTTGCGGGGATATCAGTTATAACACATTCACTCAGGTATGTCGACACTGAGCTAACCCTAACCCCAGCTTTCAACGAACGTTAACCCTAACCCAAACATAAGTGTTCGCCGGTGCGTAATCGACTTGTTTGTTCATATTCTTTTATACATATATTTTATATTAGTATAAACCCAACAAGTGAATATCACTTTTCGCGCACTCTGATTGGTCAAACAAAGTAAATAGTCATCCATATTCACTTTTTAGCATTCGCGCACGGACGTCAGATGTTTTACCCGCGCTTTTATGAATTTATCCAGATGAAAATAAATTATTTTTGAAAGTGATATTCACGTGTCGGATTTATATTAAACCAATTATTTCCCTCAGTGTCAGTGCCTAGTGGAACTATGCACTTCCCAATAGGGGAATAATTGTTAATTGTTCATAGTTTTACGTACATTTTGTTTACCTTTTATTGAAGATATAGGGCTACCATGTAGAAATGCTTCATAAAACCATTACTATGATTGGTTTTATTATTATTATTACTATTATTATTATTATATGCTTCATAAAACCATTATTATTGTTATTATTATCATTATTATTATTATTATTACTATTACTATTATTATTAATTTAAACCCAACTCTGAATAAGCAAAATGAAGATAGCAAAGCAAACAAAATAACAAAAGATATAAATAGATGAGAAGAAGGTATGATGGCCTCTTCAATGAGTGCCTATACATGGAGTGGCTCCTTCTTTCTTAAAATTCAGAAGCTGTTAAACAAAATGCGAATAGTTTTCATTAAAAATGTAGCAGAAGAAAGTAAATAATTTCGTTATTTTTGCTGCTCCAGGTTTGCTGTGCACCTCGGCGAGTTGTCGCAAGATACGCCCCAGGCGGCGCCAACGCCAGCTGCTGTGCGGATGTGAGTTACAATGAAAGAACTCACATCTGTTGCAACAATCAAGTGACCCAGCGAGTGGGCGGGGACCGGGCGGAGTGCTGTGGAACCGTGTCATACAACTTTGATACACAAGTGTGCTGCCAGTCCGGGCAGATTGTACCTCGCTACCAGCCCGGAGGGCAACGGGCGAAATGCTGTGGAAACGCGAGCTACGATGAAGCTACCAAGATGTGTTGTAATGGCCGCGTAACAAAACGAGTCGGAGGGATGGATGCGAAATGCTGCGGGGATGTAGGGTACAATGAGTTTACTCAGGTTTGCTGCTCTCCCGGCAAAGTAGTCCCCAGATACGCTCCCGGGGGCCGCTTTGCCGTTTGCTGCGGGGAAAGGAGCTACAACAACCGTACAGAAATATGCTGCAACGGCCAGATAACACAACGCCGGGGCCAACAACCAAAATGTTGCGGAAACATTGGTTATGATGAGAGAACGGAGGTGTGCTGTTCCCCGGGGAGAGTGGTTCCGAGGTACATTCCCGGTGGCGAGAGAGCTCTCTGCTGTGGTAACACGAGCTATGACTCAGCCGTCAACATGTGCTGTGAGAACCAAGTGGTCAGGCGAGTGGGAGGAGATAGGGCCAGATGTTGTGGTCGCGTTAGCTATGACGAGTTTAACCAGTTGTGCTGCGAGCCCAACCGGGTGGTTAGACTGTACGCACCGGGTGGACTCAACGCCAGGTGCTGTGGAAATGATAGTTTTAACTTTCAGAGTTTTGTGTGCTGTGACAACAAAGTCCAGCCCAGGTCTGGAGGGGCCTTCGCTAGGTGCTGTGGTGAACGAAGCTATAATAGATTCACGCAGGTATGTGTCCTGTATACACCTATTTCAAAAAAGGTTGAGCTGGTGCAATTATACCATGACCGAAAGGAATTGTGGGTCTTCAAAAAGTTCCAATATAATCAAGCTACTACGTTATGAAACTTAAAGTCTAGGCGAATCAGGTAATTAGTTGTCATTTACGTCTAATTTACGTATTTATTTTTTAGCAAACTGCTTCTATTCTAAATTCATTACATCCCACAGTTCATTGCGGTTATAGTATTTACTATTGCTGCAGGTCAACCTTTTTTGAATTAGGTGTATACTGATACTTTAAACAATACTCATTAGTAATACTAATATTAGTACTACTAATATTAATGACAATAGCAATAGCAATAACAATAATAATGATAATAATAATAATAACAATAACAATAATAGTAGTAATAACATTAATAATAATAATAATAATAATAATAATAATAATAACAACAATAACAATAATAATATAGATAAGAGCAATAAGAAGATTGGGCAATAACCATGAAGGGCATTGCGAGGAATATTGCAACAGGTTTGGCTTTACCGTTCAGAGTTTTGACGTTATTATATCTAGAGTTAGGTTTGAATATATTTATCGGTATTATGGTAAATTTAGACCGCAATTTTCTTTGTCAGTCAATGAACAGTAAAATCGATAATACTTTACCAAATTTACCTTGAATAACTTTTTTTAGGTTTTCAAAACCGTCTAACAAAGAAATACGTTTTGCCATCAGGTCTGTTGTGAACCTGGCAAAGTTGTTCCCAACTATGCCCCAGGTGCTATGGACGGCAGATGCTGCGGTGATCGCAGTTACAACCCCATGTCTGACAGGTGCTGCGGAGGCCGCGTGACGCCGCGAGTCGGCGGCAGCTTTGCCGAGTGCTGTGGTAATACCTCCTACAATAGTCGGTCTGAAGTGTGCTGTCCCGACCTGAGAGTTGTCCCAAATTATCAACCAGGCGCACAAAATGCCAGCTGCTGTGGCTCGGCCAGTTACAACGCGAAGACACACTTGTGCTGTAATAATACGGTTACACCCGCCGCAGGAGATGCAGACCGATCTGCCTGCTGTGGCACTGTGGGGTACAACAATTATACGCAGTTCTGTTGCGCTGATTCAAATAAGGTCGTACCGCGATACGAGCCTGGAGGGCGATTTGCCAGGTGTTGTGGTAACGCCAGTTATAATTACATAACGCACACGTGCTGTAACGGAAGCGTCACGCGCCGAATAGCGGGACAAGGTGATGGCTGTTGCAACAATGGCGCTTATGACAGGCAAACTCAGTTGTGTTGCGAGGATGGGAGGGTTGTCCCGCTCTACGCGTCCGGGGCACGTGATGCGAAGTGCTGTGGCAGGTTTAGCTACAATTCCAGCTCTCACTTGTGTTGCAATGGAACCGTGACGCCGCGAACTGACGGGGAGAATTCCGCATGCTGTGGAGTTTTCAGCTATGATACGTTCACTCAAGTTTGCTGTGCTGACAATACGATCGTTGCCAGGTAGGAAATTATTTCCGATTTGTCGATACAACCGGATACCACAAATCCGGTTCTGAAGTTGTACTTCAAATATTGCGCAAATATTGAGCGCGTTTGAATTCCCAGCAGTAAGAAATTTAGTCTTTCATTTGAAATTTGGTAGCTCATGTTGGCAACGGGTTCACAGCTATTTCTTTCTTAGTCTAATTATCGAACTTTCTAAAGGAAGTACACTTTATTTTTTATTATTAAAAGTGTGTTTGTTTTAAAGAATATGGCTGAATGTTCTCAAATGTCTCGGGATTCAGCCTCAGAAATTCTTAGCATGTCCATAATATTCTCAATGTATAACAAGTGACTCCGAGACATCCGTAAACTGAGAGTTGCTTAATTTTTGTTGACCCAGGTACGCGCCGGGCGGCCGTTTTGCACAGTGTTGTGGTAAGACCAGTTACAATTCTCAGACGCATGTGTGTTGTGACAAGGCCGTTGTGCCTCGGTTTGGCGGGCAGTATGCGACGTGCTGTGGGCGGAAGACTATCGACAGCCGCACACAAATCTGTTGTGACGAAACCGAGACCAGGAGAGTGGGCGGGGACAGAGTGGCCTGCTGCGGACGAGTCAGTTACAACGTAAGAACCCAGGTCTGCTGCTCGGCGTCTGACAGCAGAGTGGTGGCAAGGTAAAGACAATTTAGTCCCTATTTGCCCTTTATTCACTATCATTTGCTATCACTTGGCATCATTTGAAATCATTCCGGAAATATGTGGCTGTAAGTGATTATATTAAATGGACACTAGGTGTATTGAAAATGCTACAATCTGGTTGCCCCCACTTCTATTAATATACCATCTTTATTCCCCTCGTTTCTTTAAAAATAACTCAAAGTTCATTATTTCGATATGTATATTTCAAATAACAATTAACTTCACCACTAGATTTTCGTTTTCATTTCCTCATTCGAGGGATTTTATTTTGGGACTCATTTGAGGAATTCCAGTTGTATTTTTATGTACATATATCTCAATAGTTTATTTTCCCTCCTTTTTCTCACCAAAAAGCATGTTAAAATCCAAACGTAATTGACACTGACCAGCTATCAACTTTAGGTTGTTAGTTTTATTTTGTACGTTTATATACAGAAAGTGGTGGAAACAAAATGTCTTATTGTTGTTGTTGTAATGAAATACAAAACGGCGACATGTCACTCCTAAAAAGAGGCTGAATCCAATAAAAACTTCAGAGTCCACATTTGATTAAACATTTTGGACGGTTATATTTTTCGCCGGATAATTACTTGGCCGAAATTAAATACCGTTCAAAATGCTTTCCTATTAACCCTAACACTGGCAAGGGCGGAGGGGGGGGGGGGGGTCGTTTTCTTGG
>JAOBRH010480148.1:0-10140 GCA_027575125.1 Umimayanthus parasiticus | reverse complement strand
CACTGCACCGGTATCGCAGAGGTCACGGGTTCGAATCCCGCTGAAGCCTGAATTTTTTTCAGGCTTCTCTTTCGCAACTGCTTAAATTGCGTATCAACCGCGAAGATCTTTCATAACGTCATAACAATGACAATGTTTCACGACGTCAACGAGACAACTTGAATTGTGTCATCAGAGCTACATACACTCTCCTTTTATTAAAAACGTTTTTGTTAGAACGGGTGAGACTAAATTTTACAGTCTTTGTAAAACTTAAGATAAGGTAAGAAGCTTTATTTATACAGGTATCATCTTCATAAAAATAATGTTCTCCCAAATTAGTGTATATATATATATGTAGCGCGTCAACAGGAAAAGGCTGTCCTGAAGCATGTCAGAGAGACTAGTTTTTCGTCCAATTTGACGCTATTTTTAGATGCTAGTCTAATTATCTTTTCACCACGTGCAAGATAGGATAGTATTTCAGAATAAAAGCTAATGAAAGACGCGAGAAATTGAACCGAGCGAAGTGCCTTATGAAGTTTTTTTTTCCAAATTTTGGCTTCTGCGCATGCTCCCCCTCGCACGACAGAAAACGCAACACAGACGTCTAAGTATTGCTCTGACATTGCTTGAACACAGAAATTTGCCTTTCTGAAGCAAGTGTAATAAAAGACAAGAGAATCAAGAACATTTGAAAAGAGATTCCTTGTTTTGTGCATGAGACCCCTTTCTTGTTGACGGCGTAGATATGTCTGAAGAAGGAATTTGAACCATCATTAACACAATACCATTAAAACAATACCACGGGATTCTAGTACACTACCCACATACATTTTTACTTGAGTAAACCCATGAACTTAGCCATAACGCTAGATCCGATTTCATTTGGTGTAACCAGAAACTGTCTTTGATATAACCAACAATTGTCTTAGTTATAACCAGAATTTGTCTTTTGGATACGCACACAGCTATTTCAAAAAAGATTGTCATAGTTAATAGTCGATTCTGGAACCGAAAGGAACTGGGGGTTCAAGTAACAGAAATAATTTGTTACTATTAGCATTGACTATGAATAACAGTAGAGTGCAGGTTGAGGCATAGTGCCACGACCATACAATAGCCACCTTCGCTGGTGTGTTATTACTTAAAATGACTGTACCCAAAGTTCCTTTCGGTTCCAGTATCAACTATTTAGTATGACAACCTTTTTTGAAATAGCTGTATAAGTAAATGAGGTTAGTTAGATGTTGGGTCGATCTGTGAACGTGTGTAGACTCTTTCCGTCTCGGAGTGCGATACCTTAACATCACCAAAACAAGGCCAGTTTATATAGAACACGTTAAAATAACATTTGATACTTATATCCTGATTCCTAATAAATCAATAAATACATTCACGTTCTTAAAAAATATATTTCTATCTAAATAGTTCATTGAGAAATTAAACTACCTAAATCCCTGGCTATATTGATTTGTATATATATTACAAAGCTGAATTTAACTTGAATCAATTGAAATCAATCACTTGATTTCTATGCGAAATTCTTTTCTTCACAAATAATCAATTTCTTTTAGGTTTTCAAAGCAACCTAAAAACAAAACAGTCGAACTCAGGGTAGCTGATAATGGCCTTTGCTACTGAGACGTCCTCGCAAATTGATATAACTTTACTAAAACTGTCTTATCTGGACAATCGCAAGTAAAAACAATATAAAAATAAGATCGGAGCCGAAACTTCAACTTGGCGCCTTCGGCCCAAGTAAAAATTAAGAACGGAGCCGAAACCTCCGCTGAGCGCCTTACCACCAGAGTAACTAGTTCTTGTTAACAGGTCATTCTAGCACACAGAGTCGTTTGAGATTTCATTGAGGTTTCAGATCTAGCCAAATCAAGTTTTGTAGCACTTGCGTTTTGGTACCATGCAATCTTGCAGTTACAATTATCGTCATATCAAGAGTTCCTGGTTTTGAGGCGTGTAAAACATCGAACATCTGTTAGTTTACCATTTCTGCTAAGTTAACCTACGCTTGATCGCACGTGTTAAGGAAGAGGAAGACGTGAAATAGAACAGTATTTGATCTCTTCTTTCGAGCACTATGCTGCCGTTTCCGGTCGCGCGGAGAGGGAGGGGGAGGGGCGGTGAAGAGATGGGAGCAGAAAGTGCTCCGACGAAGGGCTAACGCTCGGAACATCATCTATACACCAAACGTCTCAGACAAAAACATACCATATCAACCTTTAATATTCAAATTAAATATAATTATCTATGTGACAACTACAAAGTCGACCGTCCATGAACTAACGGGTTTACGTTTTACCTATACAGTCTAACGGTTTGACCAAAACCTTACTGACCTTTCAATAAAACCTTTCTTAAAGACTAAACTTACTTTATAATTTGATATATAGTACCCAGAGCCATGCAGAGTCTCAGCTTTATTAGTCTACTATCGATGTTGAGCTTTTCTCTGACGGTTTTGCTCGCATTTTGCCGTATTGCACGGCTTTATATTCAGGACACCACGTACTCCACAAACATGGGTTATTCTTTAGCTCTAGGCCTGGGATGAGTTGATTCTTTTTCCGTCCGTTGATGCGGGTGTCTACCTAAAATAAAATATTCAAAAAAGAAATACTTTTGTCCAATTTCAAAAGTCTAACATCTCCACAAAGAAAAGCAGGAGGACTCTCTATGGTATACGCTTGTATGCGTCACATGCTATGACAGGTGATCACGTTACACCGACCGCCTTTAGTTGCATTTCTTTGGAAATACTGCCATTCTCGATGGAACGTTAGAGTTTCATGCATAAAATAACTAGTTTTACTCTTTTTATGACCATCAACGGATGCCGGAGCTCATCCGTAAAGGGTTGAGAAGTTTTAATCCTTGCCAAGTTCGAAGAAATATTTATTGGCACTGTGAATATGACAGGAAATGTGGGAATCCCCTCTCGGATTTCCAGCACTTCTGTTTTCCATGGACAAGGAACCCGTTAGCAAGTATATAAGGTCTCAGTGAGCTGTCTTCTTCGATTTTAGAAATTTGATTTAATGTTAAAAGCATCTTTCTGCATATTTTTGGAGATTGTAGACCCCAATCGCGACTTATGCAAGGCCTACTCTGGGCAGGGATTCTGATATTATGTGCAGATGCGATTTCGCACAATTGACCTCTTACTGTATCCGACCGCATAATCAGCGAAAAAAGCGGCGCATAATCGCACAATTTGGGGAAAAGGATCAGTTTTGTAAAATGTACAGTAATTCAAACATTACTTATGTACCTGATAATTTTCTGAAAAAATACAGAAGCATTCTCAGATCTAGTTCAAATAACATGATACTATCTTGATGTAAATATTGTTCTGCCTTTGAGAGATGTATTTTAAAAGTTTTATGGTGTTTTCTTCTCCTGTTCTACTACAGCACGATCGAACGCGATCGATGTTCGTGACGCCTGTACATTTTATGGTTGAGGAGTCCTGGAACGAACTAGATTTGCTTGCCACGTGACGACATTCAAAATGGCGGAGAATACTTGTTTTGCACGATCTTTTCTCATTCAAATCTTTCTGAATTTGTGCAAAAAACCAGAAGATTAATGAGCTAAGATTGAACCTTCACAAAACCTAAATGAAAATTTTTCATGTAAGTTATTTTGTCATCGAAATACTGGAAGAAATGCAACTGATTTTCGATCGTGTTCAGTGCCTGATATAATGGACATCGACGGAAGTTATGCATGAAGACAGGCAAACATTTTATCTTAATTTATTCTCCATGTTTCATAAAACTGGGAGTTGTTCGACTTTGTATTTTTTTGTCTCGTTATGCAAATTACTTCATATGAAAACAAAGGGTGCTCATGCTGATTTTTGACGTAAAATTTCAGAAAAAAGTGCGTATTATACACGGCGGGTAAATATATTTATATATGCAATATTTTATACATGATACACTCAAGCAATTTAGTTCTTAGAAGTGAGAGTTGGGTGTGTATTTTTTTTTTCTGGAAGATATATATGACATAGTCTTTGGCCTATTTGACACCAAAATAAAACAACTTATATGATTTCAACTGCTAATATTGATTCCAATCCTTGAACAAACTAAAATACCAATCAAAACACCATACACCAAAACATTTGAAATTAAGAGTTAACTGTCGCACAATTTGCCGCGCAATTGATCTTTTTTGCCGCACAATTGACCTTCATAGTGCCGCACAATTCTCCATTTTTGGCCGCATCCTGTCAGAATCCCTGTCTGGGTCACTGCCTCGCCTAATGTTGCCTAATATTGCCTTATGTTGCCGATTGTCACATTATGTTGCTTTAAGCAAAATATTGAAATATTAAAATTTTTCCTTATCATATTAAAATATTCCCTTGTGTTGACATTAATATTACATTATTACATTAATTGTAAATAAGCCTGAAAAACCCTCGGGAGAGTTTATTAAAGTTATTATTAATATTGCTCAATGTCGCCCAGAATCGCCTAATGTTGCCCAGAATCGCCTAATGTCGCCCAATATTTAGTCCGTAGTTTTGCAAAAATTCATTAGATCGCCTTATGTTGCCTTAAATCGCAAACAATTGCAGCGAGTCAGTGGCCCAGAGTAGGCGTTATATATTATAAGATACCAAATTGTTTGGGGTAGGGCTTTCCAGCCCAAATTATTACGGTTTTCCCATCATACAACGGGGTCTGCTATATGCAAGATGGCGGTTTTTCCAAAGTTAGTGCTTGTTCAGCTTGTCTTTGTGATGTTCTTAAAAACCAACTTAATATTTCAAATAAGAATAGTTATTTTGAAATTCTGTTGATGAAATTCAGATAAAGATTGTGAAATGAGAGATTTATAAGAGCCGATTTTCAGGGTAAATTGGAACTTTTCTTGTTTTGCTGTTTTGAAAGAAAATCAACATGCCCAACATTGCATGACATAACATTTTCTCATCTTAGATTTGCATAACCAACATCTTGGCGTATTTTCTCGTTCTGATGTATAGATTCATGTATGAGTTGACATGTATGATTACGTAGATATTCATTCAGGTTGTCAAAACTGGCCAAGTTCTAATTTTTTGTAGCACCCTATACACTTATTATTTCACCTGAAATTGTCTCTTTGACAAAGTAATTCCAGGCTCATGATTGCAAATTGCACAACATATGCCTGCTGGAATATTTGCTAGGTGTTTTATGTGTAACAAACCCAGTTGCATGGGTTTTCTTTGCCGAGCAAAATAAGTTTGGTGCTTTTTGTCAAAACATCCAAACAATTAGAAGTCAGTTTTCAAAACGTATTTTCCCTGCAAAGATCAAAGATAAAAGAATTCCTTCTGCTTATCCCGCAACCCAACCTATGAACATTTTGTCTCAGGACGTTTCACTGCTTTTCTGTTAATCTGATTGATTATCTTTTCTTAAGCTTGAATGAAACCATATACTAAAAACCAACCAATTATTGGGGTTTTTTTTGTCTCCATAAGCAGCAGATTCAGGTTTTCAGATTTATACATTTGCCACACTTGTGTCATATACATTCAACTTGTACATTTATCTACAAAAATCAGCCTTGCATTCACTTCTGTTTCCTTTTTTTGTTTACAATATTTAATTTAACTATATATAACTGAGTAGCGTGACGAGAAAGACCATAAGAAACCACAATGGCCTATGCGGGAAGGAGCAACAAACTTTAACATCGAGCAAACGTAAACTTTAGAAAAAAAGTTCAGGTAGACCCCTGCCTTAATATAGTTTCCATAGCCGAAGAAAACGAAATCTCTTGCTCACCTTCTCTGGCACTCCGCTATTCAGTTTCTTTTTCAGAGCGCCTTTGAACGTGCCGACACTCACGACTCTGGCTAATCAGGAGCGCTGGAAAGGAAAATTGTTGTAAAACGTTAACAAGTTTGCTTTGGAGCTGTAGAACGGGCAGCATTTTAAGGTTTTGTTGCAAAACGTTGAATGGAATTCTACTTTCGTTTTTGATACTCGTGTTACCGTAGCGCAAGTCAAGACCAAATTGCAGTCAAATCAGGAGTCTGTACTGAGAGGTGACGTAGATATTGTATCCGGGTACAAGTCCGGTAATTGCACTGCATACGTAACGTGACTCGACATAGTCAGCTTAAGCTAATAGCCTACTTTTAAAAATGATAAATGGCACGGCGGCCGAGATATAAATGGCGTGCGCACGCTCTTTTTTTTTAATGGAACACTGAACGTGTACCCACAACTTGTATCATAGTCAAAAGAGCATCGGATTTAACACGTCGCAAGTCAGGTAAGTTCTGGTAAGCGAGGCAATGGGATTCTGTTGGGTTTGACATTTATAGTTATTTAGTCTTTTGTGCTATGCAGAGCATCACGATATATACGACACGTAGTAACCGGATTACGTCCAAATGTTGCTGCTATGCTGTGCCCAGACGATAAAGAAACAAGGTTATTATTTCGGCTTTGTTCTGCAGTGTTATAATGTTTGTATGTCGGACCAAACAGTTATGAACAATATCAGACATCAGAATTACCAGCTGGTCAGTCGTGCAACCCCAAAACTTGATATCCAACTTCTCACGCGAGAGCCGCATACATATTTTTCCGGGATTCGAAAGAAATTTAACACAAATTAAATACGTTGGAAATATTTCTGCCAGATATCGCTCTTTAGTGTTTGCCTTTGTTTGCTTTATTTCTTACGTAACAATTAGATTTTAAATTTGATGATTTTCCGGTTTCCCCTCAGTCAGTTTCGTAATATTGCTTCTGTAAGCCAATATTTGTTTTTATTTGTGTGTTAATGAACAGTAGGACCAGTGGGTGCAGTTTGCTTTGACAACTAAGCACTCTTTGTTACAGTACTCATTCTTTCATTTGTCATTTAGTGACTTAAACATTTTGATTCGGTCCCAAACCCTGTTATACCTTATTTATTGTAAAAAATACACACATTGTGATAAAATTCTAAAATAAGGACATTGAGCTTGAATTTGAGTTTCTAATTATTGTTGACTTTTTAGAATAGTCATTTAATCACTTTAATGAGAGGGGAGAATGCGAAGCAAATTGTTTCGGCTTCTGATTCTTATTAGGACATTAGCGGGATTAGCACGCACGTAACGTAACGTGTACGTAGCTGGAACGTGATGTGTCATGCTTATGCTATTAATTCTTTAAACGCGAAGTTTGTAAAAAAAAAAAAACCTTTGCGATCACTTATTCGATGTACTTGTAAAGCTATTCTTCCGAACCGAGATAGCTTCTTCTTCCACTTGCTGCTATTCCCCCATTACTACAACTGGCACGGATAAGTCACCATCGCAGCTCGACAAGTTAAGAAAAGAGCAAAATGGACCATCTGCTGTTCCGGTGGTTCGTGGGTTCGAATCCATCGGAGTCGGGGAATGTTTCTCTTCTTCCGTGTGGGCCCATTTCCTCTCTGAGCTATCGGTCAGAAGGTATTATTTTGAATTGGGATGTTTATACAGCACTTCGTGATCAACATATACAACATTTAAAAATCACTGTATGTATGCTTAATAGTGCTGAGCAGCCAAACCTAACTGATTACTCCTTCACTAACGTCTGCTATGTAGGCTAGCTGAGAAACAATTACACTGAATTTTTTGTAAGAACCATTTTTCTTAAAACTTTGAGAATAAAAAGTACAAATATTAATAATATATTTAATTAGAAACATACCTAAGGCTTAGAGTTAGAAATGAATGTATATTGCTACAAAGTTTGAGAGTGGAACAGAGAAACATTCATGGCCCGTAAGACTAAGCAATGTGCCAAGTATCGTTAGGAAACAGTGCGATTTCAAGTTTAATTTTGGTAAGCATGTGAAAGATGCATTTGGGGACACATCTGAACCGAATTCGAAGTTGGAAACAACCTCTGAATGTGTGTATACAGACACAATTCCAAAAATATGTCAACAACACTTTCAAGAACATGAGGCTGCAATCCTGAAAAACGTTTAAACGTTTGAGAAAAAATACGTTCTCCTAATAGCATGCTATTGGAACCACATCTACTTGTTCACTTGAAGCTCCATGAGTCTAATCCCTTTCCTAAAAACGGTCAATGTCCTTTATAGCAGTCGATGCCACTTGCAATATATTATATATCTTAGTATATACAGTTAAAAACACGGATGCCACTGAATCAAGTTGTTGGCGCAGTGGTAGTGTATAGGACTGGAATACTAGCGGTCACGGGATCAAAATACAATAATTCCTTTATCTATGTATTTAGCTTTTAAGTTTTCTTTTTTCTATTTAGTTTCTTCTTTCAATTTTGATTTGGATTAAGGTTAGAGTTGTATATGGTCAAACAGCGATAACGACTTTGTCTTCTTCATAAAAAGGAAAATAGAGTTAAATTATTGACAGAACTGAAATGGCAACGACGGTTTACGAAAGGATGAGGAGTTTTTTCCAATTTTGAAGCATGTGCAAAAACTTAAAACTCACAATTCCAAACAAAACACAACAAGATCATGATAACTCCCCAAGCTTACCCTGCTCCTCCTCTGAATTTTGCCTGACCTCTCCTTATCTTGATCTAGGCTTGTAACATGAAACGGCAAACTGAGCGAAAAGGAAATTTTGTCAGCAAAAATTTCGAGTGGAGAAAGTGATAGCTCTGGAACTTCTCGTTTGTTCAACTTTATTTATATTGAGAGCGTCTTACCACCCCATTGCATCATAAGATCGTTACTGAATAACTTTTCAACGTAATAATAAGACAGCGTGTTGCTTGTGAAGAAAAAAAATCACAATGCGTCTTTAAAACTTTTTTACGCACTTTACAGATAAGAATTCATAATTCAAAGATGCCGGCCATTGCAATACAAGCTTACAAGACTGAGGACTTCAGCAAAATTAATAGCGAACAAGCTGCATTCTTTTAGAAACACCAAACTAGCATGTCCATATATTAGATGTATATATATGGCCTTATGTCTCAAAAGCGCCTTCTCATTCGAAGTTTGGTCTATTTTAAATTATTTGACAAACTGAAGGAGTACTAAATGACATCCAACATAAGAATTCCAAAATCAGAAATATATAAAACGTTTATGGTTGCTACAGTATGGTTAACGCAAAAGCCTTTGGACCAATATATTGTGACAATTGCTTTGTATTTCACCAGAAGTCAGGACTGCAAAAATCGCATTAAAACTTATGATGTAATACATCTTTCTTTGACGCACCGCCAAAACGCGTCCAAATAAATGTTTACGATCAAAAGATAAACTTAAAGGTCTTAGGACCATGTTAGATGTGGGTAATGCTTTATATTTCACGAGAATTCGGGAATTGTGATCGAGGTATAATCCTTTGTTGGTACGTGACCTGAGATTTATTGATGTCACAAGCCTCGTGACTAACGAGAAAAATTCTAAAACTTATACATCTTCAATTAGGTGATTAACATATGAAGTGTGTAAAGTGGTTTTTTAATATTTATAAAGTGTCACCGTTGCCAGTTGCCTCGCTAGCACAAGCTCTCAGTTGGTTGGAAAACCATTAATTAAACACTATTTGATGGAATCGAAACTAACTGTAAATGGCACTTGCTGTAAGCTCCCTGGGGGAGAAACTCCCAAACCCATAATTTATCCAAATCACCTTAAATGGCCCCCAAACTGTGTACAGACACACTGAAGCGACAACTACATTTTGTGAGTTTCATATATCTATCGTTTAAACGGTGACCAACATATTTTGATTTTACACGAAGGTGGGATAATCTCCCATTGCCATAGGAAGTCCTATATAACTCTCTATTGACCCATACCAAAGTCTTATAGTTATAAAATGACAAAGTCAAAGCCTGGATTGACTGTGCATGGACGCATCTTTACGCATCTCGAATGAAGTTGTGGGACCTTGAATCCTTGATCTCCAGATAAAAAAAGGTTTTGACAATAAACGTTTGAAAACTCGGGACACTAGAGGAGGTGAAAAACATTTGATACAGTTTTGAGCTTTTAAGAAAAACCTGAATTTAATTGATAAGGAATAACTAAATAATGAAAGTGAAGGCCAAGACAGGTGGATATATTATTATTTTAAACATTTTTGTGATCTTAAGCTTGTTACAAACGTTTCACAACAATACCTACGGTATT
>JAOBRH010480037.1:0-10141 GCA_027575125.1 Umimayanthus parasiticus | reverse complement strand
ACACACACACACACACAGCCAAACACACACACATACGTACATACACACGCACACACACACACACACACACACACACAGCCAAACACTTAACATACGTACATACACACGCACACACACACACACAAAATCCTGGCTACGGGCCTGGAAAGTGGGCCTGGAAAGTACCTATTATTTGGAATATTTATTAGAGCACTTTAACGTACCACATTTAAACCACTAAATGGTTTAAATAATTTAAGTAAGGGTCGAGTACATCCGACTGCAAAGCATACATCCTTGTAAAACCTGCCTCAAAGAGAAGTCGTAGTGTTCTGTAACCGGCTGAAATGAGTTTGTTTTGGGAAACCTTTAACAGAAGCTTTTCGAACATAGCTGTTATCTGGCTAGATTTTCCAAAAGGTTTCCACTAAAGGAGCTTAGATGTGGATTAAGTTTCCTTCAATTTCTCAAAAAAGCACCCGTAACTTTAAACACTCGCTCCGAAAATGCGGTTTTTTGGAAACGAAAGGGCATTTAAGTCATTTAAAGATCTTCATTTTCATCACACCAGTTTTCAGTTTGGTCGAAAAAGTTTTATTCATAAATACATACTCTACATAGTGTAATTCCAATTTTGAAACTACGTTTTACAAACTAAAAATGCACGACTTCCATCTATCGTTTCCAGTCTAATTTAATTGTTCTGTCAAATCCCTTTTGTTCTAATACATACAACACTTGGAGAATTGCTCTGCCTGTAACGATCTCATTAGTCAACCATCTTGCCGCTATTAATGGATCTCGGTGTATATATCCCCGGGGGGACTCCCATATAAAAAGGGCGGGGATGCTCGTCGGGAGATTTCAATTAAACCGCTAAAAGGTACCAATCTGGGTGTGGTTTAAAAGCTGAGTTTTACCCCTAAAAGGTACCAATCAGAAACATGGAGACAAACAATTAGTTTCAATGAATTTAAAAACAGTAGTTAAAGATAAAAGCATCGAACACTTTCCGCTATCAGTCATTTTGGAAAACAAATACAAATTTAAATGGTGTCATGATTTTAAATTAGAGCTACACTTAGTTAATTCCGATGTTTATGCTATTCAATTGACCGTGGCACCCCTAAAAGGTACTGCGTTGTATGTAAATGTAAGTATTTTGCTTTGAACACCCTAAGCGGTACCAAATTTTAACCCCTAAGAGGTGCGACGAGCATCCCCTCCCCTGGTAATATGGGAGTCCCCCCATCTCGGGGTATATCCTCGAGTTTTTCTTTGTTAACCTTAACGGTTCATTTCCAAATCGGTGACTAAAGTTTCACTAACCTATGTTTGCCTCATTATAATTATAACAAACTGAAAGGCAATTGCAGAGCGGACATAGCTAGAATAACTCTGTCTGGATCTTCCAAAACAAGACAGATGTTGGTACCGCATTGTAAGTTTTGAAAACTGCCAAAAGCCGGCGGCAAGGGCCGGCGGGAAGCTGCTGTCGGCTTCGGTTTCAGGCTCCTCTCAGAAAACGCATTCGTACTCAGTCCCACTCTGAGGAAGCTGCACTTGCTTGTCACGTGATCCACTCAGTCTTCCCTTTTGGTTGACCTCTGCACGACACGTTTTCACCAAGATGGCTGCTGGAGGTATGATTCACGATATCTCTGAGATTTCACTTTAATGTTGCTTCTTTATTGCAATAATTGACGTTCTAGACATGGAAGAAACTGTCTTCTTTCCAAATACTTAATTTACGTTACTGTTTAGAATAGTTTGGACACAGCTTGTAAGTTTCAACACGTGGCTCCTCAGAAACCGATCGATATATATCGAGGTCACAAAGGATTCTATTCTGCTTTGGGGAAGTCGATTTTCAGCTTTATTTAATGATGTGCAAAAAAATAATGGCTGATATTTTTGCCTTAGTTTATATGAATAAACATACATTCAGTCTTTTGTCAGGATTGCCGAAACTTTGAAATTGTCTGGACGCTCCGATATGATAACTTATTTGAGCTGGACATGTACCATTGGCCATTCATCATTGCTTTAAAATACCGAAGAAGTTGTTTTGGCTACACGTGTGGCTGTGTTACGTCTACAGTAGCAGTGTTTGTAAGGACATATTAGTATAAACGGCTGATGAATTATGAACATTTGGACCATTCAGTTCATATGTACTTGTTTTTCTTAAAATCTGCACTGATGAGTGTAAATTTTCGTGTGATACTTTGAATTTGTATATAAAATAATAAATACATGAAAAACTCTGTGCGGTTAACTCGTGCTTGACTTTTCTTCTAATTAAGTTCTCAGCTCCATTCAGTTAAATGATGCTGTATTAATGAAATCCAAACACAATTTAAGTAGTTTTTGATCTAAACGAAATCTTTTGTTCAATAAAGACTAGCCAGTAACTGTGGAGTGTGTTGTAAAGTGCTCGGTATGTTGCAATTTGTTGAACTGGATTTCTATTTGAACATACTTATATTGACTGAAAAGTGCGAAGTTGAGGTTTTGACTCTAGCCTTATTTTTTCCTGTCATGATTGTCTAATGCATGTATTGCACAAGAAAGGCTTGAGCAGGGCATTACCAAAGGCATCTCAATAGGACAGTAGTTAGGAATCAGATCTTAGAATCAACAGACTGGCCATAGTTCAATTCTCAGTTGATCGACTCAAATACTATGTACTTTTCTTTCACTAATAAGTTGAAAAATCACATACTTTCTTTTTATAATTGATCAAGAACTGCTTTAGACAAGGAACAAAACTGAGCTAGTACAAATTGTATGCAAATTGCCATGATGTATCTATATAAATTGCACGTGCAAATTCCAGGAGGAGACTTGATGCTATGTTAAGCCTGGGGATTTCTTGTCATGCTCCTTAGCTATATATCTATATTTATGCTAAGTGTTATATGTAATAGACCCTATGCATAAATGGCGGCGATTTGAATAATCTTTTGTCTACATTGAAATTAGCACAACTAGCCTTGTTCTTCAATCTTGAGTTAAACTTTCAAAAGAAAATGTTACCGAAAATGAGACTAGTAGGGCTAATTTGAATGCAGACAAAAGAATATTTGAATTGCCGCCATTTATGCATAGGGTCTATATATATATGTACAGCATATATATGTTTATACTTACTATTTATTTTAAATTGGCAAATATAATTGAAACATTAAAACCTAGATGAAAAACAAAATTCTCCCAACCTGTTTGCAAGGAAACTATAGAGACAGTTTAGGAGAATTCAGCAATACATTATATGATGTGTTGGCCAAGAGATTTAATTATTTGATAAGAAATGTATGCAGATAAGTACTGGAAATTTTAGCCATTGAAAAGATAGCAAATTGTTTCACTGCAGGTGTGGCTATACTGTTACTGTTGACTTTCTCAACCCTTGGCCAAGCCGTGAGAACACCCACAACTGCTCTAAGTTTGGAAGAGCAAGTTAAAGTAAAACAGACCTTCTATGATGCCTTGCCATTCACAGAACTTGCCACAGCTCACTACGCCACAGCTGGGTTGAAAACTCTAAAAGCTGAAATCCCTCCAACACAGGTGCAGAATTTTTGTCTTGAGCTATGTTTGTATCAGTCAGTTTCAGTATTGACCCATGCAGGTGTATGCTCATTTCTCACAAATTCTGCCTTTGAAATCAAGATTTACATTTTACATAGAACCTTTGATCTTGTACGGAGTAATTTGTAAGCTTCAAAATTGAGGTGTGCATTATACAAGGGTAAAATGTTCAGTTTTTTGTGTTTACATGTACACATGAGGAATCCCATGGTGGTGGCACAGTGTTTGAGACTTGCACTACTGGCACACTGCTGCCCACACTGTCACAGCGGTGACAATTGCCACTAGTTTGACATTGGTGGTAGTGGCAATATTGTGACAGCGGTGTACTTAGCTGTGCTGTGACAGCTCAGTGGCCCAGGCAGCACTGTGACAGCGATGGTAGCAACATTAGTATATCAGTGATATAAACTGACAACAATGCAACAACAATGACAGTGACAACACTATAACATTACTGTGCACACAAGTGTAACAGCTGACAGTGCTGTGATGTCCAGTGATGTTCAAATTGGTGTGACAGTGATGAGCACATCACTATGAAAGTAGTGGCAACTGACAGCAATATCAGTTGACATCACTGTCGCACTAATGTGCACATCATTATCTCAGCACTGTCATTACAATTTACCCCTGCTGTCACAACACTGTGCTCATTTTTGGTGCCACAGTGCTGTTACAGAGCTGTGTACATCAGTATCTAACCACTGTGGGATTTCTCCTGGGTACTCATGTAAATGTAAATTCTAATATTTATTTATATATTAATGTGGTCAGGTCTGGATTTAAATGCTGGAGAAAATTATTATTTTTGTGTGCAAACTAAGTTGATATAGGTATTCGGTATGCCAGACATAGTCAGTGTTTTTTTTTATAAAACTTGGAAACCATTGAGTTTTTCCTATATTGAATCTAGGTGCTATTAAGTTATTACATCCATGCAAGGAGTAGCTAAATACTCTCTTCCAACAGATGTACTTTTTGAAAGTATTTCTGGTGGACAACCATTATGTCCTTAAAAGAAGAGCTTCACAGCTTTCTTTTATAATAAAAATCAATAGTGATCTAATAGTCATGAATGTCCCAAGGTGCTGGATGGCATGTTCTTAGGTAGATTGCAGATAATTCTTGTTGCTCTGCAGTACAGCCTTTCTATTTGAGTGTAATAAATCAGAATTAGTGATCTTACTGTAGATTGTTGATTTTCTTTTTATAACTTGAAGTTGATCTTTTTCACCAGGATCTGTGTAAATTTATTCGAGAGAAAGTCAATGGTAACAGTATTGAATCTATTTACTATGCCTCCTCGGTCAGTAAAGCAATCACAAACTGTCAGGTAAGTTGAATTCTTGACTTTTACCATCACTGCAAGTCTCATTTTTAGAGTTGTGGGTTTTGGACAAGCTGTGCAGGATTTCTGATAATCCAAACAGATTTTTACTTTTGGCAGAATTGCCCCTTAACCCCTTCAGCCCCATACAGTTTATCAGTTGTTAATTTTCCTTTTTAAGTTGTTTGGTAATGAGAATAAAGCAAATTTATTTTTGACAAATATTAGACCACAAAACTGTGGTTTTGACACTCGGCAGAAAATGGAATTTTAGAGGTAATGATTTTCAAAATTTCCTTGGACAGTGTGTTCTCAGACCCCCCTAGCTTGCTTGTATATTCCCATACTTTGCTATCTTCCGACCTTCTCCCCCACAACTTTAGCCTTCTTCTCTCAAACATTTTGAGAAACCTGGGTATCTGTTGCTAGCTCCTCCAAACTTCTAACCGGTTCTGGACCAGAATTTGGTTGAGTTTTAAAACTTTAGACCAACCACCAAAAATCCCTTGACCCATTCCCAGACTAAACATGCAAAATATTTCGTAACATAAGGCCTGCAAGCCATACTCTGAACAGCAGCAATTACTCATGAATATAGCCAATACATGCGTAAGGAAGTAACCCCATGTACCATCTACTGTAGAAGAAAAACCTGTTCACTGCTGTTGGCTGTCTTACAGTGTTGTATTCTACCGTAACTTCCTGTCAGTCTTCAAACACAAGTGCGTCATTTTCAAGTTAGAATTTTTTGTCCTTGTAATATCTTCGTGTCTCTGGCAATATTTTTAGACAATTAGGTCCAGTCTCAATATTTGCACATATCCATGAATTTAGTTTCGTATTTAAAGTTTTATTTGTCCATCTTGATAACATGGCACTCAAATCTTCTTGCAGCTCATGATCAATGATGTTGAGACAAAATTATCTGCAGCAATTAAAGATGGAGCAGACTCACTGACAATCTTCTATGCTGTGACTTCACTTGTAAACCTTGGACTAAAAGGTATGTGATTACATGTATCAACTACATGTACCAGCTAAAGATGTATTAGGCTGTAGGATTGCCTGATTAACCCACTAGGGTTGTAAATTCCAGACCCTCCACTCTGTTACTTATTCATTCCTTTGATCTTGTAAATAACAAAATTGTGTGGAAAGTAAACTAATGGTTGTTCTGTTTGGAAAATCGCAGAGAATAATTGCTGCCAAGCATAGTGAGTGAAACAAAGACGGCAGAAATAAATATAATAAATTAAATACGTTCTAATGACAGCTCCCCATAAGGGGCTTTTAAACAAATCATAAAGGTTAAGAACCCTGACTGGCAGGAAGGTTGATCGGGAGGCAATTTATGCCAGCGCAGCCAGCTAGCAGAGGAATTGAACTCGGGACCTCCAGGTTACGAGTCAATGCTCTAAACCACATGGCCATGCTGCCTTCCCAAAAGTATGAAAGTTTTAGACTGATTCCATGTCTCTGTCTGCTATGTAATCATCTGATTTGCATGCTAGTCACAT
Source organism: Umimayanthus parasiticus (assembly GCA_027575125.1). Lineage (NCBI taxonomy): Eukaryota > Metazoa > Cnidaria > Anthozoa > Zoantharia > Parazoanthidae > Umimayanthus > Umimayanthus parasiticus. The sequence goes on along the minus strand of JAOBRH010480037.1, from coordinate 3,721 downwards.
GCATTCCATAGTTCATCAGCTCACATCTGCCTGACACATGCATTCCCAGGGTTCTCAAAATGTTTCAATGGAGAAGGAGGCTAACCATCAAGAGGAGGTGGCTGGGGAAGAAATAAGTGCACCCGAGCGCCGAAGGTGCAAGCAAGCTAGGGGGGTCTGGGGGCATGATTCTCCCAGGAAATTTTGAAAATCAGTTTCTCCAAAACCCCCTTTTCCTGCAATCTGAGCGATCAAACCTTAATTTTATCACCAAAATATGGTCTTTATTGTTGCAATTTTCTGACAAAATTTTTGCAAAATCTGGGGTTTTCAATGCATTGCACTTGGGAAACTTATTACTGTCATTGTACCATGTGGCTAAAACTAAAAGATGGTGAAATCCCAGGTTCTGGAAAAGTTCCATTAAAATTTATTTGAAAGTTGATATGGAGCAAATGGGGCGATAAAAGACAAGCACTACGCTGACATGCTTCACTGGATAGGGTTGTTGCGCAAGTAATAACGTGAATGAAAATAATGCGGCGGAAGCAAAGAGAAACGAATATCAAGTGCTAAATGGATGACAACCAGCTTCTCGCTTCTTGGGCTCATAATTTATTATTTCTAGCGCTAATTTGTGGTATATGGAGTGATTTTGGCACTTTTGGAGGCAGCCAGAGTGCCTGAGGAGGCGGCTTGTTCAGCCACCAGCCGGCTGGTTTTGAGAACCCTGCATTCCCTGTGTGCAGTGTTTGAGTTGCTACAGTACAATTTAGGTTACACTGTTTTTCAAAATGGCACATGCTCAATTGAGCAAACTGAAGCCTCCCCAAATGGCACTTGTAAACAAACCCCAAAGAAAGTAACCATCTGGTTGGACAGCACTCGCCAAGTTTCAAATGGTTTACCCCTAGTTTTGTAGATCACACAAGTTATATTATGTACTATTCATGAGTGCTGATTTGAATATTTGATTTGATAAGAATATTATTGTTCCTTACCTCTGGGATCTTTTCTTCCCCAGTTAATGCTGATACCACAACTAAAGCTCTGAAAACTGCCATAAACTCTGACGAAGACAGCATCTTAAGGTTGGTGGGTTAAGTCATGCTTTCGAGAGCTGGTGTGCATAGTCCAAGTACGACACTCTATACTGAGTATTCCAAGATACTATGTAGTACCGAATAATCGTACAGTCCGGAATAATAGTACAGGGTGAACGAGTCTCATTTTCAAAATAATAGTACAGTCTGGAATAAAAGTACAGGGTGGAAAACTTCCAGCCGATGCCATGTATCTCTTATAAATGCATAATTAATTCGTTTTTCTGCATACGTAATTATCTTGTACATTAAATTTATGTAGCCTCTAAACATGAGTACAAGTTCAAAAAAGTGTCATTCATTTGGAAAAACTCTGAAGTTCTGTATGAAACAGCTTACTAGTTCAGAAGTTTAAAACTCTTCTAACATGAAGTGACCATGAACACCTGATCACAATGAATCGAAGAACAAATGCATTTACAGTACTTCTACTAGTAGTACTGTAGATACAGTCCCACTCATACAATGTCTCAGTTGTACATCTATTTGAATATGCTGTACTAGTACTACAATACTGCTCAAGGTAGAATGCCGAACAATTGTTCGCACGTCACATATGTGAGCCCACAAAATTTAGCATCAGCAGTGGCAATTTGTTGTGCGCGATTGATCGAACAGAAAAACCAACAGAAAACGTCCAAAAAACAGACCTTTATCACCTAAAACTTATAAATAACGCAGGATTCAATAGCAGTACAGTTATATAAAAAAAACATGACACACAAAGGTTGGTGTTTTGATTATTATTTTGAACATTTCATGCAAAAACCAGCAGATTTTTAACTCTGTTTTCCTCGCACAAACATGGATCATAATTTGAAAAACGCAACCAGGTTTTGCGATTTGAGCGTCCTAAAATAAATAATCGTACAGTCCCGAATAAGCACTGTACAGGATGCAAAATTGATCAGAAAAAAATAATCGTACATGTACGATTATTTGGTACTACATAGTACAAGATCTGTGATATTACTTTTTAATGACAGTCAAGTTTAGAAAATTAATGTACAAGTTTGTAAACATTTCTTTTGATGTACTTTGTGTACAAATATTCTTGATAGTTTGGTTCAAAAATATCAGACACATTTCTTAATAAATTGTCATTAATCATTTCAATAATGTTTGTCAAAGTCAGTAATATATTGAAATTGAAACTCTCAGTAGATGCTGTAAAATGAAAAACATCTTAAGACATTGTAATATATCATGAAAATACAAACGTAAACCCCTCCAAATAATCCCATCAAATCTGACATGCAAAATTCCATCCAACTGTAAACCCCCACACCCTCCCTTCCCCCCGAAATACACAAATAATTAAATGATGAAGCTGTTTTATTTTACACAGAGCATAAATATAGTTGAAAGAGTGTTGTTATCTCATCTTCAGTATTTGAAGGAGGGATATCTTGCAGTATCTACATGTACTTAATGTAGTAGGGTTTGAGGAAGTACTTTGCAGTGTCTAGTAGAGTTGGAGTTGTGGTACCTTGCAGTGTATTTATAACTTATGGTTTAAGAAGGGGTACCTTGCAGTGTATTTATAACTTATGGTTTAAGAAGGGGTACCTTGGAGTGTCTGGTGTGTCTAAGGGCTATAAATTGATTCATGGTTTGCACAAGACTGGGGAATGTGCAAATTAAAACTCCTTGAGTTTTAAACTGAAAATTTTAAAGCATCGCATTCGAGCCACAACAATGATTTAAATTGACCTTTCTCACACTCCTTGCTCAAGGCAATTGAAAACCTGACGTTAGCATTCTGTACTAACTAGTCAGAAATGGAAAGAGTAGGATTGGTGAAATTTAGTTACCAGTACTACAGTAGTCCTGAAAATTTGGGGATTTAAGATTGAAAACTGTGACACTAGTGAAGTTTTTGAAAACAAAAAATACCCTGAAATTCTGAAAGAGAATGTATGGGAGTTTGTATGGGATTGAAGCTAGAAGGGCATCAATGCCCATCAAACACAAAATTTCAATATAGTCATGTACATTTCGTGTTAAATTTTCAGTTTTTAAAACTTTACCAGTGCCACAGTTTCCAACCTACAGTCTGGAGTCTACAGAGTACTATCATTACATTAGGTTTTTGATTGATGCAAGAAGCATGAGAAGAATCTATTAGCTTGATTTGAAGGGTGGCATTTTTGTTCTGTTTGTAAAACAAGACAGTTCTTAGTTTGACCTTGGGAATTCCTTGAAATGTTTTTGAAAAATAGTGTCTGAAGTCTGTATGAACCCTGGGGTTTGTATCAACTTAAACAATCTCAGCAGATGTTGGTTATTAAATGACCAGAAAACACCTATTATGTTGGATAATGTGGTATTTGCAGTGTGAAGATTAGCTGAATGATAAACTATACCATGATCTGTGCTTGTCTTTCAGTGCCGCCAATGCACTGAATGTTGCTTCCGTATTACCCAAAGGAACCAATGTTGATTTTATCTTTGATTTAATTGAGGTATGTTTCTCTTTTTCTCTCTCAACCCTTCAAGCCCCAAACAGGACATATCGTATTTTCCGGACTATAACCTGCACCGCAGATAACCCGCACCCCTGTGTTTTTATCACAAAAAGAAACAAAAGTTAACAGATTACCCACACCACCGTATAACCTGCACCCCCATTCATTCAT